>APFE030567553.1:93465-104222 GCA_000404065.3 Pinus taeda | reverse complement strand
TGTATATAATATTTTATAATGTCATAATTACTAATTAAATAAATTCATAAATTATTAATGATGATGATGATAGTGGTTAATATCCACTGAGACCAAATTGGTCTATGTAACCTATAATTTTCTTAGTTCTTAATTGTCTAGCTTCTGGTCTTTCTTGGCGAGATTGGTGATGTAGCTTTCTTTTTTGTCTAAGGTCTTCCAACTTCCTTTATCTTGCATCTCCTTCATCTCTTCTGGTTCTTGGGACATTGGTGTCTTACCTTCGAAATCTATTGTCTTCCTCCTTTTGAAGATAGTCGGAGAAGAAGTTTGGTCTAGGAGATCTGCGTTACTGTTAAATGAAGATTTATTTTGTGCGGTATTAGAATCCTCATAACTGTTGATGCTTGAGGGGTTGTTGAGTTCACTTTTTTGCTGTTGGGCTGGGGTTTCCCCTTGCTTGTCTTGAGAATTGTTTCTTTCTTGCCGGATTTCTTGAGATTCCGAGTTTTCTGGAGAGTATTCTTCCTTGGTGACAGTGTAATGTTCTTTTTCTGCTCCTTCCCACCATGTAGATTTGTGGTGATTCTTTCTAGTAGAATTTTTCTGGGAGGCTTTTTGGGCAATTTTTGGCTAGATGGCCTGTCTCAAAGCAAGATCGGCATCTAAAGAGGACACTTTCATAATTGAGTTTCTGATTCCACACATAGTCTTTACTTCTTAGGTTTATTTCTGTTGGAAATCCTGGGTTGAAGTCCATTTCCACATAGATGCATGCATAGGTGGTTCTCGCATATTCCTTTATTTCTGGGCACCTGAGTAAAATTTTCCAATTCAAAGATGCAAGGGTAGGTTTGGCAACCTCACCCCCAAACTGGTGCTGAGGTTATCAATGTTGTTGAGGGATTGAATAATGGGTTCCATGGCTTCATGAATAGGAGTGAGTTTTTCTAAATCCAAGGGCCGGAATCTAGAATACATTGTCTGCTTTCAGGGTTTTCAAAATCTACTATAAAGAAACCCCTAGCACAGGGGTAGATATTAATTTCATAAAAAATGACACGTTTCCATACCTTCGAAATCCAACTAACAAAACAATATTTCTCTAATAAAATATTCCACATTATTATTTTGACTATTTACAAAACATTGCTTAATTTTTATTTATGTTTAAGATATTTTGTAATATTTCAATTTCAATTTCAATTTTTATATGTTTTATATATTACATCATTTTTAAATAAAAAATTATTTTGTAAAAATAAATAATTGTTATTATCTCTATGGAAGTGGTATAAAATTAAATAATGATGTGTAAAATTAACATTATAAATAATATTAATTTTAGTTTTTAAAAATATTTTAATTTTATTTCTTTATATTCTAATTGGTTAACAATTATAAAAATATATTAATTTATTTTTTAAAATATTTTAATTTTATTTCTTTACATTCTAATTGGTTCACCTTGCTTGAGTCTTATCATGCAATCATATTCTCTTCTCTGCCACCAAAAGTTGTTGTGGACCGTCTTGTTCCAAACTAATTTATATTGCTTTGATGGCTTTGTCAGCTAATATTTAATGCTTATAAGATTCTTCAAAATATTACACTTAAAAAAGGGGAAACTATAAAAAAAAATTGGGAACCAAAGGCACAAATATTGCATTTGAATTATTTTAAGGAATTGTGTCTAGTGAGTTTTTGGAGTTTGAGGTGAAATCTGGGTTTGTGTTATTTAAACTAATTTTTTGATTGTATTCGGCACCCCAGAAAACTTTATGGCACTTTTATTGTGCAGGAATTATCCATCAAAATTATGATTTCAATGAATTTCTACCGAATTTTAGAGAAATTAGACTGGAGAGATTCACCAAAAAAATCTTTTAAAAAACCCTTCCAAAACAGCTCTTTATTTTAATTTCAACTCAAAAAATTATTAAAATACCTCGCACACAAAATAAACTAGCAACGTACCATAAAATAAATTCTTATCATTTGTAGCCAACCAACTTCCAAATTAAAATTAACATTGAAACCATCGTGTTGAACCCTCTAGGCTTCGACCGAAACTCTCTTCAATGGGCCACATGAATGAGTCATTTAATTGTATGAATCCCGTCACGATGTGGGTGATGTGTAAGTTTATTGACAGTCGAGATGACATGGGTTTTCAATCAATGGTGGATGTGTTTTTAGGGCGAGTCTTGGTAACTACCCCTGGCGGCCTCTCTATCGTTCTGGTTCATTTGGTCTTGTGCCACTCAGGGTTTTGAGCTCCAATTCTTTTCATTTGCTATCAAAAAAAATCGTCAGAATTCCTTCTGCTTGTTGGATGGTTTAATAGAGCTCCACGTGGTCTTGGGTTCAAACATTTTCACATGGAACTTGCCATAATACGCTAGCATATACCATTGGTAGGTTACTCCCGGACGTGAACCTCTCAACTTTCTTTCTTGTTACCTACGATTTTGGTTTCTTATTTTTTATGTATATATATATGACAGTGTAAAATTGCTTTCTTTATTACTTTTGTTATTAATTACATTTGCAGTGGTAATTACATTTGTAGTGGTCTATAACGCGACTTTTTGAAAGCTTTTCCGATGGATTTTTCTGGTCAAAATCCGGCAGCAATTCATTAGAATCCCAAGTTTGATAGCTAGTTTCTGCACAATCGATGGCTCACAGGGGTTTTTCAGGGCGCTGAATCTAAATATGCAGTTAAGAAACCATTTTAACTGCTAAAAATCAAGATTTAACCTCATTTCTTCCGCCGGATTCCGTCACCGGAATCTCCAAAAAATCCCATTATAGACAACTCCATTACATTTTGGGTTAGGATTTTACAGGCGGAAACCCTAAACTGACTTCTAGTAATACCACACTTCAAATTCAAGCTTCTCACGCAAGAGCGGCCTCTCCAAATTCGGTCGTATATATATTTTTTAAAAACAAAACTTACTCGCTGGGGTTAACGGAACCTTTGCGGTTGTCATCACTATTTTATTTATATATATATATAGTTTAGTTTTATTTATATATGGTTTAGTTCTAGGGGAGATGATTAAGTAATATTTTTTCAACTCTGGATTAAGTATATTTTTTTTTGTTTTATACTAAAATTTAGTTATAGTAGTTTAGATGTATTTTAATTTTGGATTTATCAAACATAGAAAAGGATCAAATCTCGAGATAAAAACTTCTTTTTTAAGTGCAAAACTTGAGGAAAAGTTTGCACCTAGAGACATTTGATCACTCTAGGAGCTTCATAGATTTAGGGCTAAGATGGATTTAGGAGATGAAAACCTCATTTTTGATTGCAAAACTTGAGGAAACGTTTGCACCTAGAGAGATTTGATCACTTTGGGAGATGGATCTAAACCTGGTTTAATTATTAATAACTAATCATTATAATAACTAATTTTATTTTTTTATTTATTTTCATGTAATTTTATTAAGTCAAAATGTTTTTAATTAATAATTTTTTGTTTTTATTTTTATTTTTATGTAATTTGATCAAAAATTTTAGATAACATAACATGACATTACATCTTTTCCATGGTTTTTGGGCATGTAATATTGAGAAGTGATTGTATTGGCCCATGATATTATAACCATTCCTATTCACAACTTAATTATATCCACGGTAATGTGGGGGTGAATATTACTTTTAAAAATCTTGTTATATTTTAAGTAATAAGTTTTTATGTATTTATTAATGAAATTTAAATATTGCTACAAAATTATTATTTTAACTTATAAGGTAAAATATTCAACCTCGGGTAACTCAAGTGGCAATGGCCATGGAAATGAAGTCTCACCGGGAGGTCTTGGGTTCAATTCTTGTGCTACCCAGCTAGGTGAATAATGGACATGTAAACACGAAACTCTAGGAGAGTTCTACCAAGCTTACAAAAATAAACTTATAATGTAAAATGGAGTCCTACCAAGCTTACAAAACTAAACTTATAAAGTAAAATGGATTTTAATTTATGCCTATTGTTTATATCTTATATATTTTATTGTGATGGAGGTTTACATATATATTAAAAGTAATTATAATCTTTGGTTGGTATGTATTGATTAGCAATGATATTGGCCTCTGCCTAAATACTCATAGTTAAAAATAAATAGTTGTATCTTAATCTTTTTTCTCCTGGGAAAATCAGTTTATCTTGTTAAAAATAAATAGTTGTATGTTAGGTGAGGAGAATCAAGGAATCTCGATGGGTGAGGAGAATTGACCTGTGACCTCTATCAAGGAATCTCGATGGGTGAGGAGAATTGACCTGTGACCTCTCAATGGGTGAGATACTTGACAACGGTGGTCGAGGAGAACTAACGGTGTGACCTCTCGTTGAGTGAGATACTTAACAATGCCGACTCGACCAATTGAACTAACTCTTGGGGCTCTCTCTATGAGTGAGATACTTAATAATGAGAACTCGACCAATTAAACTAACTCTTGAAACTCATTACATTTTAATCTTATTGTAACAATTACTTTAATTTACATCTCTGTATTTGCTTTCTTACCTTACACTTACACTTACACTTCTACGCTATTAAAAAATTAAAAAAAGACAAATACTCCTGCTTTTTTTGTTTGAAGTTTCAGCGGCATGAAAGGAGGTATTCTTGAAAAACTATTTTTTTGCCTTTTTTGTTTTTTACTAAGTTTCAGCGGGGCAAACTCATCGCAGCTGTTGCATTGCAGTTGAACAATATCTAGGTGCTTACGAATATTTTTACTTACTTTAACATAGGTGCTTACGAATATTTTTACTTACTTTAACATTGTGCAGGTTCTCCGTCAAGACCCTTCTAGGTTTCCAGTCCTAAGTTTTATATTTAGTGTGGAAGAACCTTGTAACGGACCGCTTTTAGGCAATTAGTCTATGAATGAAAGACATTATTGCACAAGAGAACCTCTGGTCAGATATGTTTTATCTATTGGAAATTGTATGTATTTATTATAAACCTGGTTTACTCTCCGGCTTCAATTTTTATGACTAGATGGATGTGCAATTCTTTGTGTGAGGCCCGTCTTACAAGGCTGGATTATATAAGTTCTTTCCGCACCGTTTTTTATATATTTGTATACTGGCATGCAGAGATGATAGAAAAGCTTCAGCGACAGAGGAAGAAACTCGACAAGAAACTGAAACACGTTAGGGAATGGAGAAGGTTTCAAAAAATAAAATTTGTAGCGAATTTTGCTGTGGTTTTGATCTGTTCTGTGGTTGCAGCGGCCGTTGCTACCCCTCTTGTTGCAACTTCTCTAGCGGTCGTGGTTTCAGTCGCTTCTGGAGGCAGATGGGTTGATTCATTCTTGAAAAAAATGCAAAGATGCCATCAAAATCCAGCGCGAGGCTATCACTGGAATGCACGTTGGAACTTTCATTGCTATCAAAGATCTGGAAAGCATTAGGGATCTTGTGGACAACCCGGAGCAAATCATCAACTCTGTTCACAAGGATATTGATTTCTGCGCAAAATAAGATGCCTTGAGAATGAAAAAAAAACAAGAGAAGTTTATGCAGGACATTGAAGATCTGGAACGTCATGTTAGCACCTAAATGCTTATGACGCCAAGGTTGCTGGATCATCAATGGGATACCTAGGTATCAGTAGCCCTCTTTCTGTCTGCTCACAGGTTTGAAAGATTGGGATCATTTTCATGATATAAAAAGTATGTACAGATTTGAAGCCTGAATAATCGAGTGAAATAGATCTACAATATTTGCTCGTAGATCTATCATTTGGTTTTTTTTCGCATATTATTGTTATTATTATTTGCTGACAAATGATTTAGACGAAAGCTTCAACTGAAGTGCCATTATTGTTTACAGAATAAAACACATCAAAATAATATGATGGAATTGTATTACGATGGAGTTAATTATGTAGGTGTGTGGATGCATTTAAAAAATAGTTTTTATGCTTGCTTCTATGGTTTTAAATTTTAATTGAAAAATATGTTTACTTGTTTTGTTTACAGTTCCGCACATGAACATCCATTATGTCAAATAAATCATAAAATCGTAACTAATTATATTCTTAAACACAAATTATGTAAAATTTTATAGATAAATTTTTCCTTTAATTACAGATGGAATTTTTGTCCAAAGTGTTGGATCATAAACTAAACATTAATAATAAAACTGAAATAATTATGACACTAAAAAATCCAAGTTTCAAAAAATTAACACATTAATTTTTACTTTAGATATTATATTATATAATAATGTGTATAGACAAATTTGTGTATAGACTTTTACAATTCAAAGGAAATTAGTTAGTGTTTTGTGGTGAAGATGTCAACTCTATAAAGCTATAGACAATGCACGCACACATCAATTATGTTTTTGAAGATTGGGGTTTGTGTTGATTGCTTGAAACGTTCTGTTTATTTAAGATTTCTGTTTCTATTGATTACTTAAAAGCTTCTGTTTACTTAAAAAAGATTTTATTTACGTATAGGATTTATATGTGTATTGATTATTTTGAAAGCTTTGATTTAATCAAAAGTAAATCATTTTTAAAATACTAAAAATAAATTATATTGTTGTTTAAAAATATTTTTAAAATCTTCTATGAAAATAAATTTAATGACAATATATCTTGAACATCATTACAGGTTTACATTTTGCATTTCATTAAATTATCTTGAACATTATCACTGGTTCACATTTTCCATTAAAATGTAAACAAAAAACAATTGAAACATAAAAAAGGTTTTGTATGATTTTCATACAAAGTTTTTGATATAAATTAGTTGAAGTGTACATGAAAATAATATCATATTTGTTGGGATAATGCTTTATCTTGTAATGTAATTGCTGACAAATTAGTTAGCAGATTTTGTGTTCTATGTGCAAAACAAGGTAGCAGATTAGTGCTCAAAATAGAATTAGGATTCAGAACATCAGGGCAGCAGATTAGTGCTCAGAATTAGGGTTCAGAACATCCGTAATGTGTTTCAGATTAGTCAGTTGATTGATAATCATATTAGTAATAGGTTTATTAGATAACAATGTACTTATTGGTTTGATTTGAGATGAGATTTACCAACCTCACGAAGTCACTATCTTTTATTCATTGGTTTTTATGTCTTTTTTGTCATAATTATCTAGGTTTATGAGCTAGATTAGATTCTACAAGTGCTACAAGTGGTATCAGAGCAGGTAAAATTGTTTTGAGTTAAATTTTTATTGTTGGAATTTTGCCAAAGTTAATCATGTTGAATTCTAACTAGATACTTGTTCCAGAATTTGTTAAGATGTTGACCTTTTTTATTGGAAAATATTTGTGGGAGATTGTTGAATAAGGTTATGAGGAGCCAATTGATTGGAATGCCCTTACAACCAATGAAAGAACAACAAGAAAGGAAGAAAGGAAGAAGAATGCTCAAGATTTGTTTCACATTTAGACACTTGGAAGACTCTACAAGAATCTTACCAAGGTAGAGATCAAGTTAAGGTGGTCAAGCTTCAGACATTGAAGCAAGAGTTTGATATTTGAGGATGCAAGACGCTAAAATTATAAGTGACTATTGTGTGAGAGTAAAATATGTGGTCAATCAAATGGCTAGACTTGAGAAACTATAAGTAACGAAGTTTTAATAAAAAATGTATTGAGATATCTAATGCCTAGATGGAATCATGTTGTCATAGTCATAGAAGAAAGCAAGGATTTGACAAAACTATAGTTTGATCAATTGGTTGGATCCCTAATGTCTCAGGAAGAAATATTGAAAGACAATTTTGAAGGTGTGGAGAAAGAATTTTCCTCTAAATTGAAAATTACAAAGAATGAAGATGCAAGCAGCAATAGTTCCAAAAGAAATCAAGGCCAAGGTAAAGGGAAAAACCAAAATTCTTCAAGAGGTAGAGGCAAAGGTGGCTCAAGAGGAAGAGGTAGAGGTATATTTGATAAGAGAAATGTTCAATGCTACTATTGTAACAGCCATGGCCATTTTGAAAGAGAATGCAGATTGAAAGAAGGTGAAAATGCTAACTATTCTCAAGAAAGTAGTAAGTATCCTCAAGATCACTTATTTTTATCTTATGCCAAAGGTGAAAATACTAGTAAAGATGTTTGGTACCTACATTTTGGATGCTCTAACCATATGAAATCGAATGAGAAGTTGTTTTCAACAAAAAGTGAAGTTTCAAATCCAAGATCTAGCTTGGTGATGATAAACCATTGGAGGTTGTTTCCAAAGGAGTTATGGAGGTCCAAATAAAATAAGGTATAGAAAGTATTCATGATATTTATTATACTCTACAATTGAAGCACACTTTGTTAAGCGTTGGGTAGCTATGTGAGAAAAATTATAAAGTAGTCTTTGAAAATAAGACATGTACTATCTATGATAAGGATAAGGCAAATAGGGTGATCATTGTTGTGCCTATGGCAAGAAATAGGATATTTCCCTTGAGGTTTGATGAACATAAAAACAACCTTGCAAATATGGCTTATGACGATTTAAGTTGGTTATGACATCTCAGGTATGGGCATTTAAAGTTTCACAGTTTGAAGCTTCTAACCTCGCATGCATTAGTTTCTGATTTTCCCAAGGTAGAGGAGCATAAGGAGGTTTGTGAATGATGTGCTAAAGGCAAGAATGCAAGGGAAAAGTTCCCAAATGGAAATGCATGGAGGGATCATCACCAACTTCAACTTGTTCATTCAGACATATGTGGTCCTATGTAGACTAAGAGTTTGGGTAAGTCATCATATTTCATCACTTTTATTGATGATTACTCACGAAATTGTTGGGTATATTTTTTGAAGTCCAAAATGAAGCCCTAGATACATTCAAGTTCAAAACCCTCGTAGAAAATGAGAAAGGGTGCAAGATTAAATGTTTGTTGACTGTCGTGGAGGAGAATTCTACTCAAAATCTTTCAGAGTTATTGTGATATGAATGGCATCAGGAGGCAGGATACTACCACAGACATACCTCAGCAGAATGACATAGCTGAAAGGAAGAATCGTACTATGGTTGAAATGGCAAGGTGCATGTTATGAACTAAGGGATTGAGCAATTCTTATTAAGGAGATGCAGTTTCTAGAACAATGTACATCCTCAACCGTAGCCCCACCAGTGCACTTGAAAAGATGACTCCTTATGAAGCTTGGTATGGAAAAATACCTAAGGTTAATCATTTCAAAGTTTTTGGTTGTTTGGCTTATGTGCATGTACCTGATAGAAATAGAAAAAAATAGATGCAAAGAGTGAGTTATGTATTTTTATTGGCTATAGTGAGACAAGCAAGGCTTGTAGATTGTATAATCCCCTCACTAACAAGATTACTGTGTGAAAAGATGTAATTTTTTATGAAGGGGGAGTTCATGGTCATAAAAAAGGCCATGTTGAGAAGATAAAATATGTTTTGAATGATGATATAATTGTTGATATTGATAATGAGTAACCAACTAATGCTTCTGTATCTAGTGGTTTAACTGCACCACACAACACTTCATCAATTTCTTCAATATCAAGTTCAAGTCCAACTTCTTCTCCATTGTCTACAAATAAGGTAAGAAGATTGAGTGATATCTATCATAGGAGTGAAAATCAAGCACATGAAGAAAACCAAATAGGTAAGACACTAAATTTTGCTTTATTAGCCAAGGCTGATTTTGAACCATCATGTTTTGAAGATGCATGTACTAATGAGGTTTGGGTGAAAGCCATGATAGAAGAGATGGATTCCATTTGACACTTGGGAGTTGACAGAGCTTCCAAATGACAAGAAAAATATTGGCACCAAATGGGTCTACAAGACTAAATTTAATAGTGGCGGGAATGTTAAAATACACAAGGTAAGATTAGTTGCTAAAATATTCACACAAAAGTATGGAATTAATTATGAAGAGACATTTGCTGATCAAGGTGGATATTGGTGGCCACCCACCTATCCCATTTGGACCCTCGCAACTGTCTCTTTTAGTTTTTCAGTTTCCCTAATTATAGCACAATTTACTATTTTTAGTAGTTTTTTCGGGTCCTGAACTTCCGGAGCCATTTTGAGGCCCTAAATGAAGTTTTTTGGGAAATCTAGGGGCAACATGGGTCCATGGACCAATTTTTCCCTTCCCAATGTGGTAGTTCTCGGATATATATTTCTAACGAGCTATCGTACGCTTCAAAAGGAGATCGTATGCCAAAGTTACGACCCCGGGAAATTGATGTACCAATTTACCCAAATGGGGCCCACAGTTTAGCGTTTCATCTTCTAGGGTTAGGTTTTGGAATGTTAAGGGTTTTCCATTGTTTCTCAACAATAAATAGACAGTGGTATCAGAGCGGTCTACTTTTTCTCTGTTTTTCTTTGCATGTCCCCAACAAGGTCGGGATATAAGGAGTTAGGGCTTGAACTGGTCAAACCTTTGCAAGATCAGCCTCGCAAATCCCGACGGTCTCCCATGGCAGATGAGAAGAAAGAAGAGGGGGCAGGAGATCCTATCAAAATCTTGCTCGAAGAAACCCTTGTGCGACAATGGAACGCGATGATGGACAACTTTTCCTAGATGCTTCAGCGGCTACCGAGAAGCGACACATCGGCTTCCAACGGCTACTCTGGAAACGCCACGCCCTTTAAGGTACAAGTTAATTTTGAAATCCCCATATTCGAGGGTCAGATAGACGCAAATGTCGTAGATAAATGGTTAAATCTACTAGAGGGTTATTTTTCTATTCATGAATTTTCAAGTCGGGAAAAGATTGTTTTCACTCTTCTCAAAGCAGCCCCCCACGTCAAGGA
>APFE030567553.1:26817-73475 GCA_000404065.3 Pinus taeda | reverse complement strand
AAAGATGACAACATAAGATGTGGCCAACAACATCAATCACTTCAAAAAATTGTTAGAGATGCTAGCACTTGTTGAGGCACCAATTCAAAATGTACATGCAGTCATCGCCTTACTTGCATTACTAGCCTAATCTTATGACAGTCTGGTCACTTCATTTGACATAGAGCCCAGATCGCCATAATAATGCAAGAGAAGACATGAAAGAAATATTCAAGGTTGATAACAAAAAACACAGTTTTCTTTCAGCAAGTAGAAACAAGAAGTTCGACTGACACGAAAATGAGATTCACTTGCAATTATATTTTTTGTTGCTAAAATAGCCAGGTATAATTTATTTATTGCAGAAAGCAATGGCACCACATCAAAGGAGCATTGGAAAATGTTTTCCGTTGAAAAGGAGGATAAAGCAAATGTGGCAACATACTTCAGGTAGTCTGAGCCTACTACTTACATCAATGCTCCACCGGTTGGTGCCCTTGCATTTTTCCGTGGTCATCCTTCCTAGCAAGCATGTGAAAATTAATGTGCACCAAATTCCTCTCACAGAATTGAATATATTTGTACTCAAAATCTCACCCCAATGAAAAGCCCAAATAAACTATGCACCTAGCAAAGTGCACAGGCAGGCATAGTGGATGTAGGAAGCTTGCAATGGCGGTGGTTTAGGATTATCTGATTTTCATGGACTCCATAGCTAGGTGGGTAGTACACAATCAAGCACACTGGATGCAGGAGCTTGAGTTTGCAATTGTAATGGCGGTGGTTTATTGTATTTTTTTCAACTAAAAAAATTGTGTTTGGAGCAGTTTTCAGATATATATAATTTTGCTTGAGATTGGGCCGCGTTTGGAGCAATTTTCAGATATATATAATTTTGTTTGGGATTAGACCTACCTTCTTAACTATTAACCATTAAACCACGTCCTAAAAACTATTGAAGATGTCTGAATGGCTAAGTGGTTTGTTATAAATCTGGTAACTGATTACGATGCAATGGGAAAACACCTTCAGCATCGCTCGAACCTGCGCCCAAATGGAGACCTTGAATGTATTTGTTTCGCCAGATGCTGGGAGATGCCAATGCAGACAATTTATAGCAGCACGGGGTGGGATTCGTATGCATGGGCCTTCCGGTCGCTCGCCAAAATGGTGGATGTCATTGTTCACAGAGTATAATTTACCTTGCGCCTAGGGCACAGCCTGCCGGGATTCAGCACTGCGAGCGGACCTATGAGGTGAGCAAGCACCGTGAACAGGAGAAATGAATGCTCGAGAGGACCTGTTCTGGTTGTGCGAATGGAGCAAATGAATGTTTGGTGCGAGGGATCATTTGAAATTGCGCGGGTGTTTGTTGCCAGCACAGCGGGTGCCAGCTCGGAGGTGGTGGGGTATAGAAGCGTTAATTAGTGTTATATGTTATTGATTGCTTTACATAGTGTTATATGTTATCGATTGCTTTACATAGTGTTATATGTTATCGATTGCTTTAAATAGTGTTATATGTTATCTATTGCCTTACGACGTTTTCTTTGCAACGTCTAATGCAAATGCTAGTTTTAATTTATGAAAAATATTCTATACTTTTACCTTAGCTAAATTCTATATTTAATACGTATTCTATTGGCCTCAAAAGTGCATATGTAGATAATGAGATTTTTAGATCCTTCGGTCGTTTTGTGAAAGGCCACAAAATTTTGACTATTACTCATTAAAAAAAATACGACATCAAATATAGACATGGTCAATGTATATACCAACCTCGGTTGAGTTACTTATTATTACAAACGAAATTAAATAGACTTTTACGTTCAAGCATATCCCTAGCCCCACTTATGTGAAAGGGATATGCACAAAGGGGTCTCTTTCCTTAGATATTCGCGTTTCAGTGTTCCCTTACAACGACATTCGCGGACTAAGACGACACTCCTCTCTTTATTCACAAAGCGTTTTGTGGGTTTTCATTAAAGTTTGTTAAAGGTTATTAAAAGCTTAAACGGTTTTAAAAATATTGGAAGATGTAAGAGAATAATATGTATTTTGATTGTTCATTTAAAAAAATTAATATAATTCGGATACATAACATTATATTCAGATGAAGATGATGCGTTTTGTTTGGTAAGTAAACGTATTTATATTATATTAACGAGTAATAATTTGCACTTATGAGAGCATTTTTTTGTTTAGTGTGAGAAAGTTAGAGATAAAAACTAAAAAGTTCTATTTTAAGAAAGAGAAACTAGAGTTCACAAGTTTTATATTCCAATTGACCATGATAAAAAAGAGTGTGTATAGGATCTAGTATTTTTGTGATTGTATTAATTGACTAAAATTATTGAGGTGCCAAGAAATGTCCTCGAGGTTCTATGCTGCATATTTGTTAGGCAAACCAAAATGAACATTGTTGGGAGATTGCCATTCAGCCAGCCTAAACTGAGAGTACCAACTTGAGTATCGTATTGAAACCAGAGTGCTAGAATTTGTTGCATCAGAACTGCATATTTGCCACGCTAGAACCGCATTGGACATGAGCACTTCCATGTTCATGCACATTATCGGAGTTTGTATGGAGCTACTCTAAAATGTAATAATTGTAGAGATTGGGGAGCGGAGGGGAGGGGAGAGCGACATCAACCATTGGAGGGATGAGAGCATGGGAGGGGGTGTGGGGGGCCATAAGAGTGCTAGTGATAGAGGAGATGACGAGCCGATAGGAGGTAAGTACGAAGGAGAGGAAGCAAGTTAAGAGGGGGATGGGATGTTAGGCAAAACTTTGATACAAAGGTCTCTGGCCAAGCATTTGAGCGAGGAGAAGGAATGACTCTAGTGGGCAGAGAACTTAGCTATCCATCTAGAGAATTTTAGCTTCCCTTGTGCTCTCTCTTTGAGCTAGCAGGCAAGGAGGTTTCCGAGGGCCTAGAGCGTCAAACTACCTCTGCCTCCTCCATGGCTAGAACCTCTCTCTTGGTTGACTCTGAGATGCCATAATCAAGCATAACTGCAATAGTGCCTTTGTCAAAGGTGGTGGGGGGCATCCATGGCCCCAACCTCTACCAAGATGTTGACCTTTGCTCCTATCCTAATTCATCATTGGGAGGCAGCAGGGTAATGTCACAGAGCCAAAGTTGGAGGAGATGAGTGTGCATTGAAGATAATAACCAAGGGAGAATAATGCATTGAGAAGAGAATTTCTTTGGTCCTTGTCGTGTTATTATAGGAGCAAGCGAGCAGGGGAATCAATTTCAAGGATTTTAGGTGCCAATGAGGTGAATTAAAAGCCATGAACACCACTTGGTGAAGGAGACATGTATGGTGGTGGTCACTAACAGTGAGTTTGGGAAGTCGCATCTGTTGTCCCAAGAGCACTTGGATCAGAGGGAAAAAATTTAATACATTATTATGAAATGTGTGTGTGTATATTCTTTTTATTTGAAAATAATAAAATTTATAATATTTAATATTTAATTTTTAAAATTAATAAATTTATTTATATATGTGTGTGGGGGCTTTTTTTTCCGAAAAAATAAATAAATTCTTATAAATATCTTAAATTATTTTTCTTTTGAAAAGTTTCTATTTATTTTGTAAAAGAACATATATTTTATTTTATTTTCGTTTAAAAATTTAATAACAAATTTGCACTCTTAATATATATATATATATATATTATATATATATATATATATATATATATATAATCTTTTAAAATTTTAGGAGTTTTCTATATGTGAGACTTTTTGGAGTTTTAAGTATATTTCTGGTCAGAATTCGGCGAAATTTTTTGTGGTGAAATCTTGATTTGTGTTGTTTAAAAAGCGAAATATGAATTCTTCAAACTAACCACTTTCAACTAAGATTTCTTCTATGTTACAATCACTCAAAAGGTAATAGTGATTATAGTTCCACATGATAATGTGAAATAAAATAAAACTGGATTTGAAGAAAACAACTCTACTTACACATATAAGGGATTTTATGATAATCCTTGGATCAATTAGTTACTTATCTTAAACCATAAAAAAAATTGTATATACAAAATAACATATTTCTTAGTTACAAATTTTATCCACTTTAAAAAGAATAATAAGAAAAATAAAATAGTAATTAAAATTTAATAACTACAGGGAGCCCTAAATGCTATAATCTTGGTTAAAAATGCTTCGAACACTAGACATATCAAGTTTGTGACATATCTATATATGGTGACAGATTGGCCTTATAAAGTTGCGAGAGAGTTTTTTCTGCAAAAAAATGTATCTTTGTTATTTTAAAAATCAAAATATACAATGTCCAGTCTCTTTAAAACACTCGTTCTAAAATGACATCGTTGATTTTGAAAATTACATCCTAATTTTGGCTACATCCTAAGGATACTAAATAAAAAGACAGAGCAATGGGAAACCACTAGGTTTTCCCTGATTTCTGAAATCTTGGCAAACCCATTCGTTAGCAAAATTGTCTTTTGATAAGAAATCAACTAAACCATTAGATTCTCTAAAAATGTGAAGAACTTGGACTTCATCAAATTATTCTTGCAAGCTTGAATTTTATGCTCCCACGCCTCAAAATGTAGACAATGAAACTGGAATCCTTTGGTTTCCCATTCAAGGGTTGTCTTTGAATCATCATAAACTTCAATCCTATTTATATTCTTCAATAAAGCAAAATGAAGCAGCCCCTAAAAACTAATCATCTCAGCCTTCTATTTAGTACCAATCTCGAAGCCCAACTTTAAACCAAAAAAAAAAAAAAAAGTGATAAGATGAAAAGTGAAGAACCATATTTGCTCCACAATGACCTTGATGGAATGCTCCATCAAAAAAACCAAAGGGATTATTTTCTTCCAAATGAAGTTCTTGAATTTGCCTCTAATCCTTTCTCTTTATTGAGAAAACCTACTCGAAGAAAGCATTATTGATTCTATAAGTTGCCAAAGGAAAGCCAACACAATCATCTTGGAATAAGATTTTATTTCTGAATGACCAAATTCCCCAAAACACAAAAAAAGTAAATTAAAATTTGAATCGAAGAAACTTTTAATCCAAAACCATAAGCCTTCCTCTACTGTAATCCCCTTCTAGACTCCCCAACAATTTAAACCATTTTTTCACTTGTCACCAAATGCATTGTGCGATAGAACAATGAATAAACATATGAGGTATAGATTCTTCCTCGTTCTTGCAGAGCATGCAAATGTTGGGCCCTTTTCAACATTTATTTCTAATAACATCCCACCTGAAAATTTTATTTCATAAAACTAGTCAGAAAAATCCTTACTTTAAGATGCCCTTGACTTTTCCATATATATTTGTTTCACCAAGGAGCTCTTTGTTGATTATAATTCTCCATTAAAGCTTGGTATGCCAATTTAGATGTAAGGTATCCTACCTTAAGTTATAGGACCATATCAGCCTATCAAGCTCATATTCCCTCAATATAATATAAAAGCATTTAATTAAGTAGATGAAATTATCCCTTTCTTCCTCCCATTTTGCATCAAAACCTAAAACACAAGCATCAAACCGTGACTTAGCATTAGAATCATTTTCATCATAAGCGCAAGCATAAACAAGAGTAAACAATCTGTTTTGGTGAAGAGTTGCCAATAATCCTTCAAACAATCTAAATTGTCCTTCGATACCTAACCAAGGATCCATGCCAAGTAACACTTTTCATCCTAAACAAACCTACCATGCAATCCACTTGTCTACCTTACTCTTAGCTTGAACCAAATTAGATCAAATACTTGAAGAGCACATTTATGCTCTAACATGAACTAATCTACCACATAATTTTTTTTTGAAAGGATAATTGAATTCCACAAAATAGTGGAGAAAATATCTCGCCAACAACGTTTTACTGCCTGAGCATCACCAAAGATAGTTAGATCTTGAAAACCCCAACTTACAAAACTCTTAGGAGTTGAGATTTTGCTTCATTTTACCAATGCACTATACTTTTGGAAATTTTACTAGCCCATAGAAATTGTTTGTAAATTTTCTACAATGCCGTCAGAACACTTTTGGGTAATCTCATTAAGGTCATCTAGTAGAGAGGTAAAGCTTCTAAAACTGCTTTAACTAAAACCCGTCTACCACCAAGGAACAACAATCTATTGCACCATAGGACAATTTTGTCCTCCATCTTCTTAATCAAACATACCAGTTTGCAACACTATATCCATTGAGTTGAAAAAAAAACCAAATATTTAAAACCTTCACCCAAATTATGGAAGTTGTAAGCAAAAATTGCTTTAGGAAACTCTATTCTTTCCTCATAAATATTTGAAATCAAGCAAAAAGACTTATCATTACTTACATCAGGTACTATCATACCTGATGTAAGGAAGAATAAAATTAATTGAGTTGTCTTTAGTGCGACTTTTTGGAAGGTTTTCTGATGGGTTTTTGCGGTTTAATTTCTCTAAAATTCGGGAGGAATTTATTGAAATCACAAGTTTGATAGGTAACCATTGCACAATTGAAGTGCCCTAGGAGTTTTTCAAGATGTTGAATCTATATACAGTCAAAAACAAATTTAAATAATACAAATTAAAATTTCACCTTAAATTTTTCTGTTGGATTTTGATAGCAGAAAATCCAAAAAATAACAAAAAAACAACTCCAAAATTAATATCGTTTGCATTGTTCTCCATTCCAACCACAACCAGAACAACCAGAGCTACGAGAGAGCTTACGAAAGAGGTGACATAACTCCTTTTAAAGTGTATGCATACGAGTTACAAATCAGCTCCTCTCACTTTAATATTCTTTGTAAAACTTCGATACATCTATCTATGATACCCTAACATCATATAAAATGTTTAAAAAGTTATTTAATGTGTTTATTTAAAATTCATTTATGTTTTAAGATGATTTTACGGAACTTGATTTTTATTGAAAAGAATAAATTATTTTGATACATCTCACATGCTAAAATATATATTTTTTAATTTCTCCATTCTTATTTATACATATATCTTGGTTAGGGACCTTTCATTATTATAAAACGATTAGGGCTCAACGATTAAGAGGTTATGGCTTAATAGGTTAGGGCTTAAGGGGTTTAGGGCATAAGCGATTTATATCTCTTTTAAGATGATGAAATTATAGCATGGAAAGAGTTAATCTTTTAAGCGTATTATTGTATTAATTTTTCATTCAAAAGAATAATTTTATTAAATTTTATTGGTTGTTAGGACTTATTCAAGCTTTACATCCTTTTGAGCTTCAACTTAAGTGAAATAAGTAATCTTAATAAACAATCTACTTGTTTTGAACTCAAGCTTACTACAAAAAAATCAATATTAATCCAATCAAAAATATCTTAGATTATGAACCAAGATATCCTTTCAGGTTTGCTTCCATTTTATGCCATTTTTGTTTGAAACTACAACTCACTAAATATTAATGAAAATTTCCCATTGCATGGCATTTTTCTCATAAAATATAATTAATAAATTAGATATCTCATTGTTAAGGATAGCCAAGTTAACCCAATTATAGGTGATGTTAACATAAAATATGTGTAATGTTTTAAAGTCTAATCTTAATCCTTTCCTTCGATGTTCTTCTCCAAACCCTTTGGCCTCCTCGTTTCCATTCTTTTTCAATTTAGAAAACATGTTCAATGGCTAGAATTCCATTATAGGAAAAAATATTAAATACATGAAATGCTTTTCTAAACACTATGAATACTTTAAAATGGCAAGATTTCCTTACATTTAGAAAATAGATAGAGCTCAACATCGATAAAAAGCATTGGATGCACAAGTAGTAGAAAAAAATAGTAGTAAAAAAATAAGAGAGGGTTTTGTAGTCCATGATATATTGTGTTTTTGTAGTTGGTTATCCATTTCCAACATTTTGTGCATGGGTTTCTCAAAAGAATACATGGAAATTATAACCATCATTTAACATGAATAAAAAGGAAATGTATTAAGTCCACGGGGTTTTGGATCAACGGTGATCGAGTTCTCTATTAAGACACTCCTTGATGTGAAGTCACCAGTTAAATTCCCCACCCCGATCGGGGTAATATATTGGACATGATGAAGATGTAGTCCTGCCAATATTACAAAAAAAAATGTATTAAAAATTTTCACCAAATAAATATTCTAGTACATCTCTTTCATTCAAATGTACAAGAACAAGGATGTTCATTTCTTATAGAACCTTAAATTGCATATTAATTGTCTAATCATTTACAAAGGAATTTAAACTAGATTTAAATCCTCATAGTAGTTGGGTGAGACTTGTATTGTGTAGTATTGGCATGCCATTTTTTCTTTAATGCTTCCTTGGAATTTCATTTTTGTGATAATATTTCATCATTGATTTGGATAGGGTAAGGGGTAAGAGTTTGAAATCTCATAGTTGTAGTAAAATCTCTATAGTAATATCGGGCATTTATCGCATCATTGTTTAATAAGCCTCTACGACTCCTCATTCATTCCTAAGGCATGCCAGTGATATGGAACAAAGCTAGAACACCAACAAGTATGTAGTGCAAGGGAAAGACTGTGAGGGGGAGTACACATTGTTATGTCTTTGGGGTGTTATAGGAAGACTGCCAAAAAATTCCATTAAAACGACTTCCCACTTAGTCTTAGGTATATCATGTGGTTGTAGTCATGTAGGGTGAAAGTGTTATGTGTTAAGTTGATAATATTCTAGACATTGAGCTATGAACTAAGTTATATATATTTTCATTCCTTCCTAGAAAAATATATATCTAATAAGTTCTCATGCATTTTCCTCACTCCTGGATTTGCAACATAAGGAGATCTATGAGCTTTGTTCAATATCATCCTCCTAAGCTCCTTGTTTTTTTTTCATACATATATCTTAACTTTATATCGTAATATGTTGGCATTATGACACAGATTTGGTGCTATGACACAGGTGTTGTCCTTGATGGCAACTCTCACAAATGAAAGATCACAGTTCAGGCTCACAGAATGAAGAAAGAAAGGTATACGAAGATTCCCATTGACCAAGTTTCATGTACACGTGGGTTCGCAGACCAAAATGCGCATATGAGTGTACACACGCACTTTCACGAAAGGAAAGGCACGTACATGTTGGAAAACTTGGTTTTGGTCCGTGGTATTTGGACCATGGTATTTTGTCCAAAGTGTTGACCCCAAGTATTTGGTCCAAGGTATTGATTCTAAGTGGTTTTGGACCATGGTATTGAGCAAGGCCTAAGACTATAAAAGGAGGAGAAGATAATTAGGCAAAGTCACTCATGAATTAAATATCTAATGAAGAGCAAGATCTAGTATACAAGTGATTGGGTTATGGTGCACAGCTGGATCTGAATCAAGGATGAACTTGAGTGCTTGATGAAGGATAAGGTCTTTTGATGGGTCAAGATCTTAAGGCTTGAAGAGAAGTATCTTTGTGTGGTTTTGATCTTTTATCTGAATAGTTTGCGCATGTCTTAATTTGTAAATATGAGTATCTGGGTATAACTGATGTTTGAATAATTGTAAAGGTTAAAATCATCATTTACAAATCTGTACGCAAGTTCATTATAGAAAAGGTGCATATACACACAGGTTCGGCATTTCAAAAGTGCGTATACGTAGGTTTGCCTTGATACAAGTGCGTATGCACGCATGTTCGTCACATTGAAGTAGTGTACACCTCATAAAATATGCTTTAGCTACTTCTGATTGCTGTTGCAGTGTTCTGGGTTCTGGCTTGGGTTCTGGTTACTGTTACTGTATTCTGGCTACAACATTCAGAGAAGTGATTGTTTGATTCAGTTTTTGGTTGGTTCAAAGGAGATAGGTTGATGCAGATATATTTGACGTTTGATTGATGTTATTGACAGATCCAGTTTGAAAATTTATGAAATGTGGTCCCTGGAAGAAAAGAGAAGGTTGTAGTCTTATGTAGGTCAGCACCTACATACTAGTACATCAGCTAGTACAAGATCTAGGGGGTTGTAGCTCCCTTCGAGGAGAAGCTGGAGAATAAGAGAAGGTTTTAGCCTTCTACAGGTAGAAGCTTGCATATTGGTATAAGACTGCACTAGTAAAAAATATTGTAAAAAGAAGCTTCTTATTAAAAGAAAGATAGAGACGATTAAAACAAGTGGTTTTCACCCATATTGGGTTTCCACCTTATATCTTGTGTTCATGTGTTTGACTGTTTGTTTTGTTTTTACTGCTCTTGGTTACTATTTATATGGTTCTAATGCATGGATTAAAGATTAACTTATGAAGAATTAACTAAATTATAAGTTTACAGGGTATACACTAGTTGCCTTATATACAGTTGCGTATACACGCAAGTTTCATTAACTGACGTAGCGTATACGAATCAGAATATGGAAATGAAATATTATTGACTTGCTAATACTGATTCACCCCCCCCCCCCCTCTCAATATTATTTCCAGCAATTAGTATCAGAGCAAGTCCTTTAGAAGAAGCTTGATCGCTTGAAGGAAGATCTATCATCATGAGTACCTACAAAAGAGAGGGATCCATTAGACCACCAATCTTTGATGGGAGCAATTTCTTCTATTGGAAGGTAAGAACCATAACCTATCTTCAATCTCTTGGAATAGATGTTTGGGAAATCATGGAAGGACGATACACATTTCCATCAGCAATTCCTACAGATATGACAGGTAAAAAGCAGTATGAAACAAATGACAAGGCTGTCAATACATTATTGGGGAGTCTGTCACAATTAGAATTTGTCAAGGTTATGCAGCTCAACACCACCAAAGAAATATGGGACAAGATCGTTCTAAGCTATGAAGGAGACGATCATGTAAAACGTGCAAAACTACAATCTCTCAGAATTCAATATGAAACTCTCAAAATGCATAATGATGAAAGTTTAGCTAATTACTTCTTACGCATAGATGAGATTTTGAATCGCATGAAAATCTTGGGTGAAGAGATAAAATAAGTTATTGTAGTTGAAAAGGTTTTAGGATCCTTGTCTTCTAAGTTTGAATCAAAAGTTTCTGCCATAGAGGAAAGCAGAATCTTCAAAGTATTACTATGACATAGTTGCAGGAATCCTAACTTCTTTCGAAATGAGAAAAGGGGGTTCATCAGATATGAGAGAAGCCACATTCAAAGCTTCAGAAAGAGAAGAACTCAATGAATCAGGACATATTTCAAAAGGAGAGGAAGAAGAAAATTTTGTCAAGAACCTTCAATGGGGTTCTGGAAGATTCAGAGGTAAGATACCTTTCAAATGCTTTGCTTGTGGAAGAGTCGATCATTATGTGGTCAAATTTCCTCATAAATATAAGTTTGATAAAGAAAAGAAATCAAAAAAATGGTATAGAAAATATAATGTAAGTAAGAAGAGTTATTATACACATGAAGATAGCGATGGTTTATCAAATAGTGATGAATATGAACATGGTAATGACTATAGACTTCTGATGGCTTTTGAAGATGATGATTTATTGGGTGCTTTAGATGAATATGGTATTTATGAAGATAGTTCTAAACCTAAAATTTGTTTAGAAGAAAAGAATATGATTATAGATACTCTAAAATTCCAACTTGCTGAAGGGGAAAAACACAATGAAAAATTAGAATGTGAAATTATGAGTCTAATTAAAGATATTGAGAAAACAAAATCTCTCAATCTCAAATTTGCTAAACGATCAGAAACTTTAGATGAAATTATCAAAGTGCAGCGTTCTCCTCTGATAAAGACAGGTCTTGGATATAGTGAGGAAGCATCTCAAGCACAGAATCCATCAACCTGCAAAAGCTATCTTGATGCAACAAGGACAAGTGATCAGTTTGACAATCATCAGCAAAGGTTTAAAGTAGATCACGAGGTAAATCGGTTTCAATGTACTTCAAGGATGAATAGAAGCTACAACAAACCTCATGTAAATCATACTTAATTTGCTTCAAGAATGAATGTCAATGGAGACTATAATCATCAGGTCAGTAGGTTTTATAATCGCAAGAATTTATTTAATGGTCAATGTTTTTCATGTCATAAATTTGGACAAAAAGCTACTCAATTTGTTTCTTACAAGACCATCATGACTAGAGAAGCACGAAATCAAAGGAATGTGACTAGGATCATGAAAAGGACCTAAAATGACTTTTCTTCTCTCGAAAATGAAATAGAATGCTCTATCTGTAACAACTTCGGTCATGAAGATCCTGAATGTAGGGGTAAATTTTGGTAGACATCTTAGAAGGAGAAAATTTCATAAGGTCCAAAAACATGGAGAAAGAAAGAACCACAAATAGAAAGATGTGGTATAGCCTTGTATGCAGAAGGACAAGAAAATCAGTGGTACATTGACAATGGATGCTCGAAACACATGATAGGTGATAAAGAAAAACTTCAGTCATATAATGCCTTAGAAAAGGAAAAGAAGGTCTCATTTGGAAATGACACTCCTGCAATCATAAAAGGTAAAGGCTCTATTCTCCTAAAAGAAAAGGTTAAAGCTAGGAATTTTATGTATGTTGATGGTCTAAATCATAATCTATTGAGTGTCAGTCAAATGTGTGATCAAGGAAATAAGGTAGTATTTCGATCAAATGGATGTGTTGTTCGTGAGCTTGATATAGGAGAAATAGTGATCAAAGGTATAAGAGCTCCAAATAACCTATACATACTCAAGGAAGGACAACAACATTGCTATCTAATAAAAAATGATGAACACTAGCCATGACACAGAAGATTAGGGCATCTAAGCTTCCCTCAAATAAGAAAAGCATGCAGATACAAGGTTGTTCGTGATCTTCCAGATATTAGCATTCCAGAAAATACAATATGCAAATCATGTCAATTTGGTAAGCAAACCAGAGCTCATTTCCTTGAGAAGGAAGGATCAACCAGTAAGCCTCTTGAACTTTTCATACTGATTTATGTGGTCCATCAAGGAAAAAGTCACCTTGTGGAGAAGAATAATTTATATTGTTCATTGAATACTTTTCTAGAATGTGTTTGATAGGACTTCTAAAGCATAAAGATGAAGCATTTGAAAAGTTCAAAGCCTTCAAAGCATTGGTTGAAAATGAATCAGATCGAAAAATCAAATGCCTCAAGTCTGATTGAGGAGGGGAATTTACCTCAGATGAATTATTCGACTTCTATGAAGAACATGGAATAAAAAGGGAATTCTCTATCGCAAGGACTCCTCAACAAAATGGAGTGGTAGAAAGAATGAATAGAAATGTTCAACAAATGGCTCGTGCCATGCTAGATGAGTCTCGAACTCCTGCAACCTTCTGGGGTTAAGCTGCATTTGCTGCCGTCACTATTCTCAACAAAACAAACGTTTGGGTAAACAACACTCAAACTCCACATGAACTTTGGTATGTTAAGAATCCTACTATAAAATGCTTTAAAGTTTTTGGAAGCAAATGTTACATTAAAAGGACTGATGAAAGCCTTGGCAAGTTTGAACCTGGAGCAGATGAAGGCATTCTCTTTTGTTACTCTTCCCGAAGTAAAGCATATAGGTGTTATAATAAAAGACTTGGAAGAATTGTTGAAAGTATTGATGTTGTGGTTGATGAAGCAGGAAAAAATCCAAAGCAGGTAAAAACCGGAGATTATGAAGAAGATGAGGATTATCCTTCCACATAAAATCAAGCTAATTCTAAAGAAGAATCCAATGAAGCACCAGAAGAACAGATAATAGTAGAAGAAAAAACTCCATCCAGGTATGTGCAGAAAAATCATCCAGACACTCAAATTTTGGGACAGAAAGAGGCAGGTGTGTAGACAAGAATAACTATTACAAAAGATTCAAGCTATATAGCATTTCTTTCCACCATCAAACCTCAAAATGTACATGAAGCATGCAAAGATGAATGTTGGGTCAAGGCCATGATGAAGAGATTCAACAAATTGAAAAGAACAATACTTGGGAATTAGTTCTTAGACCTCATGATAAGAATATCATACGAACAAAATGGATATTCAAAAAAAAGCTGAATGAAAATGGAGAAGTTATTAGAAACAAGGCTAGACTTGTTTGTAAAGGATATGCTCAATAAGAAGGTATAGATTCTGAAGAAACTTTTGCACATGTTGTTAGACTTGAAGCCATAAGAATGTACCTTGCTCTTCCTAGCTTTCAGAACTTCAAAGTATACCAAATGAATGTAAAATTTGCCTTTCTTAATGGGGACTTAGAAGAAGAAGTATATATTGAGCAACTAGATGGATTCATCCTTGGAAATGATCCAAAAACTTATATGCAGACTCAGAAAGGCTCTCTATGGTCTAAAACAAGCTCCAAGGGCCTGGTATTATCATCTTGACAAATACCTCCATCAACAAGGTTTTTCAAAATGATCAGCTGATAGCAATCTATATACAAAGATTGACAATGATAAATTGTTAATACTTGTTGTGTATGCTGATGATATCATTTTTGGTAGCAGTGGAGAAGCCTTGAGTCAAAACTTTGCTTTGGTAATGCAGAAAGAATTTGAAATGTCCCTGCTTGGTGAACTCACATATTTTCTTTGTTTACAAGTTCAACAAAATAAAGATGGTATTTTTCTATCACAAACCAAGTATCTCAAGCAGATCTTGAAAAAATATGTCATGGAAGATTCTAAACCATTA
This sequence comes from Pinus taeda, assembly GCA_000404065.3. NCBI lineage: Eukaryota > Viridiplantae > Streptophyta > Pinopsida > Pinales > Pinaceae > Pinus > Pinus taeda. The sequence continues at coordinate 58,886 of APFE030567553.1, read as the reverse complement.
TGTACACCTATGGTAACAGGATGTAATCTCAGTTAAAATGATGAATCAGCAGCAGTACAACAACCAACCTACAGATCCATGATTGGCAATCTGCTTTATCTAACAGGTACCCAACTAGACATCATGCATGCAGTGGGAATAGTTGGAATATTCTAAGCAAATCCAAAGGAATCACACCTTCAGGCAGTCAAAAGGATTTTAAAATATCTTTAGGGAACATAGAACTTTGGTTTATGGTATCCTAGGGATACAGATCCTACACTTCATGCATATAGAGATGCAGATTGGGCAGGAAGCAAGGATGACAAAAAAAGCACTAATGGTGGTGCATTTTATATGGGTTCCAGATTAGTATCTTGTTTCAACAAGAAACAAAGTTCAATTGTATTATCTACAGCTGAAGCAAAATATGTGGTTGCTGCATCTTGCTGCACACAAGTCCTTTGGATGATGCAAACATTGCATGACATTCAGATCACATGTATTCCACCCATCTCCATTCTATGTGATAATACAAGTGCAATAAGTATTTCAAAGAATCCAGTCATGCATTCCAATACTAAGCACATACCTATCAAATATTATTTTCTCCGTGAACAAGTTCTTGAACAAAAGGTCAAATTGGAGTATGTTCCCTCCAAAGAATAGGTTGCTAATATATTCACCAAACCACTACCCAGACAGAAATTTGAATATCTCAGACAGAAGCTGGGAGTAGTTGATGCATCATCTTGCTGTTGAAACTTATTTGTTTCAGAGAAAAGAGGTTGTAAGCAAGTTTCATGAAGCATATCTGTGCACATATGCTGCTTGCTATGGATACAGTCATGTATATCATGGTTTGAAGAAAAGAAGTGGGCCAGTCTCAGGATGAAAAGGGTCTGATATGGGTCTGACAGTGATCATCTGGCATAGGTTCAGGGGGAGCATATACTTATAATAATGCATTGTTGGCATTTTCTTAGAATATCTTGGTACAAATTCACAATTTTTTTGTTTCAAGTGGAATAGGTTAAGGGGGAGATCATGGTTGCTGGTCTGGATGGTGATTGACAGATGCTGCTGATGATAGTTGCTAATGACTATCATGGTCTTGTTTTAGATATTTGGTCTCTACGTCTTGTATATCTTTTATTATCAAGGTCATGTAACGACCTATTTTGTTTCCCCACTACGCATGGGATGGATGGTGTAATGTTCTTATTTTGTCATGTATAAACATTTGGTATATCCTCACTTGGTTGGGTGGATGAGTCAATCTTGGTATATCCCCACTTGGTTGGGTGATGGATGTGTCTATGAGTCTTTGGTGATAGGAAGGTCATTTATGATGTATAGAGTCATGTTCTTCTTGTAGAACATCTTTTTGCACACCTTGCTTACAGTCAGGGGGAGCATGGACAACACACTTAAGCATATTAGAGAATTCAACATGTACTCAGGGGGAGCATAACCCTTTTCCCTTGATGACAAAGGGGGAGAGTGACTTGGGGTTGCCATCAAGTCCAAAGGGGGAGATTGTTGTCATTATGACCCAAATTTGGTGCTATGACATAGGTGTTGTCCTTGACGGAAACTCTCACAGATGAAAGATCACAGTTCAAGCTCACAAAATGAAGAAAGAAAGGTATACGCAGATTCCCATTGACCAAGCCGTGTGTACACGTGGGTTCGTAGACCAAAATGATTGTATGAGTGTACACACGCACTTTCACAAAAGGAAAGGTGCATACATGTTGGAAAACTTGGTTTTGGTCCATGGTATTTGGACCGTGGTATTGTGATCCATGGTATTAGTCCAAGGTATCTTCTCTAAAGTGTTAACCCCAGGTATTTGGTCCAAGGTATTGATTCTAAGTGGTTTTGGACCATGGTATTGAGCAAGGCCTAAGATTATAAAAGGAGGAGAAGATCATTAGGCAAAGTAACTTTGAATTGAATATCTAATGAAGAGCAAGATCTAGTATACAGGTGATTGGGTTATGGTGCACAACTGGATCTGAATCAAGGATGAACCTGAGCGCTTGATGAAGGATAAGTTCTATTGATGGGTCAAGATCTTAAGGCTTGAAGAGAAGTATCTTTGTGTGGTTTTGATATTTTATCTGAATAATTGGTGCATGTCGCAATCTATAAATATGATGATCTGGGTATAACTAATGTGTGAATAATTCTAAAGGTTAAAATCATCATTAACAGATCTGTACGTAGGTTCATTATAGCAAAGGCAAGTATACACGTAGTTTTATCATTTCAAAAGTGTGTATACGTAGGTTTGCCTTGATACAAGTGCGTATGCATGCAGGTTCAGCACATTGAAGTAGCTTACACCTCATAAAATATGCTTTAGCTACTTCTAATTGCTGTTGCAGTGTTCTGGGTTCTAGCTTGGGTTTTGGTTACTGTTATTGTATTCTGGTTACAATATTCAGAAAAGTGATTGTTTGATTCAGTTTTTGGTTGATGCAAAGGAGATAGGTCAATGCAGATATATTTGACGTTTGATTGATGTTATTGATGGATCTAGGCTAAAAATTTATGAAACGTCATCCCTGGAAGAAAAGAGAAGGTTGTAGCCTTCTGTAGGTCAGCACCTATGTACTAGTACATTAGCTAGTACAAGAGCTAGGGGGTTGTAGCTCCCTTCCAGGAGAAGCTAGAGAACGAGAGAAGGTTGTAGTGTTCTGCAGGTAGAAGCTTTCTTACTAGTATAAGACTGCATCAGTACAAAATATTGTAAAAATAAGTTTCTTATTAAAAGAAAGATAGAGACGATTACAACAGGTGCTTTTCACCCACATTGGGTTTCCACCTTATATCTTGTGTTCATGTGTGTGACTGTCTGTTCTGTGTTTATTGCTCCTAGTTACTATTTATATGGTTCTGATGCACATATTAAAGATAAACTTATGAAGAATTAACTAAATTATAAGTTTACAAGGTATACACTAGTTTCCTTATATACTGTTGCATATACACACAAGTTTCATTAACTAAAGTAGCGTATATGAATCAGAATATGGAAATGAAATATTATTGACTTGCTAATACTGATTCACCCCCCCCCCCCTCTCTTAGTATTATTTCAAACATAATAATAAGTCAGTTTCTACCATAATATCCTTCCCAATTGGATCTCATCGACATTCTTCCCTGTAAGGAATACTTTATTTGTTTTCCATGGTGGTATTTTATAAGGTGGCGTAAAATCTAGTCCCTTAGGCTTACTTTTAATGATAATATTGTATTTCTCTTAGGCCTTCTACTTAAGAGATATTCCAAGTTTTATTTTCTTTCCCTTTTATGAAAGATACCTTGAAATCATATTCACTGAAGAACTCACCCCAATGTCATTGTCAAGCATTGAGATCCTTTTGAGTAAAACTGTGCTTAAGACCTTTACAGTCTGTCTTTAGTTAAAATTGAAGTCCCATTAGATGATGTCTTCATAGATTTAAAGACATCTTAGATACCTTGTTATTTCTTTGATGGGACCCATATTGGCGCCTTTCAATTCTTGAGGTTTTTTCTTTAGGGTCTCCTTTTATTATTTCCTCTGATTTTTTTATAAGTTGATCCCTCTTATCCATAATTTTTTTGACTTGTTTAACCAAAATTGTTGTTGCTACCATGGTGGTGGTTTCCTGCATGACAACTTCATCTCAAACTAAAGGATCAAGCCCATGAATAAATCTTTCACCTTACCACTTATCATCAACCATATAGTCCACATGATGAGCTAATGCATATAATTATGCTTCATATGCCTCTATTCATATTCCATTTTGTCTCACTACATGAAAGAATCCCACCTGTTGGTGTTTGTATTATTATAACAAGTACTTGGTTCTAAAATATTCTTCAAGCATTTCCCTTGCAACTTGTAAAGGAGTAACATATAATTTTGTTTCTTCATTTACCCACCATGAAAGAACTTCTCCCTTGAGAAGGTCCATTGTTATTTGTGCCTTTTCCCTTTTATAGTATGCTTTAAAGGACAGAACCCTCTTAACCCCTACAATCCAAGATTTTGCTAATGAAACCTCATCTTGACTTGTGAATTTAGGTAGTTTGTATTTTTGAACTTCCTTCATAATATTAATTTTTACTTCACTTCCCTCCACATTGGTTAAAGGGTATTTGTCTAGCATTTGTTTCTTTATTGATTCCCATTCCTAATTGTGTCTTGACCTTTGACCTTGGTTAGAAATTCAATATTTAAAGATGTTTGTCATCTCTTCGAAAGAATGTAATATTTCTTGCTTAGCTGGGGTTTCAACTCCTAAGTCAACTTGAGGTGGGGTTTCAACTTCAACAGTTACTTGGTATTTTATTTGATGCTTGGGAGCCATGATTACTGATTAGGATTCAATTTAGGATTTATCTCCCCCTCTACCAAAAGGATACATCCTTGGAGCAATATGAGTAAGATATAATTTTGACCCATCTCTGATAACATCTAATAATTTGAATTAATGTGAAATATTTGGACCTTAAACAAAATATTTCAATGATTAGTGAGTAATTTCAATCTCATCCTTCCAACATTCTATCCATTTAAATGATTCTCTCATACTTTAATCAAAATACAAATGGAAGACAATGTTAATTCACAATATTTAATTATAAATGACAGATGCGAGCCTTGGTAGTAGATGATATTATTATATTGGTAATATATGTTTTCCTTAGTGGTAGATGCATGCCTTGTTGGAAGACGATGTTCCTGTCTTCGTGACAGATGCCTACCTTGGTGGCAAATGATGTTATTGTCTTGGTGAAAGATGCCTACCTTTGTTGTAGATGGTGTTCATGTCTTGGTGACAAATACCTGCCTTGGTGGAAGATGATGTTCCTATCTTGATGATAGATGGATGCCTTCGTGGTAGATGATGTTCCTGTCTTGGTGACAAATGTCTACCTTGGTGGAAGATACTGTTCCCATCTTGATGATAGATGTTTTCCCCATCTTGCTGACAGATGTTTGCCTTGGTGGTAGATGATGTTCTTATCTTGGTGACATATGCATGCCTTAGTGGAAGATGATTTTCTTGGCTTGGTGAAAAATGCCTTCATTGGTGGCAGATGATTTTCTTGTCTTGGTGACAGATGTTTTGCTAGGTGGCAAGTGATATTATGGAATAATTAATTGAAGTGGGGAAGTATGTCATGTCCCAAATCAAATAAATTAATAATTTAAAGAAAGAAATAGGGAATGACAAGAAGGACATAAAGAAAGAAAAATCAAGGATAATTTTGACAAGTGTAGTATTGGTATTGGTTGATTGATAATGGAAAGACTTTATATAAGAAATTTTAGTAATAAGAAGAGGACTATTTAGAGAGGAATGGACAAATACTCATAAATGTGGCATTAATATATTGAATATCAAGGGTGACTTGTGGGGGAGATGAGTCTATGATTGGGACGTGTGTCATTCCCATACCATCACTATGGAATTTTTGAGGCAGAAGGAAGGTGATAAATTCTGAGTCCTTGGATACAAGGTACACAATATTAGTAATAATTTTATTCCATGTATTTCATGTGGTATCAAAGTAGGTTGAAACTCTAGGTATCTTTGGGGATTAACATTCTACAAGATCTAGTATTAAACTTTTGGGATCTGCTGTTTTTATTCTAGATCTGATTTGAAAGCATTGTTAAACTTTTGGGATTTAATGCTATCATTATAGATCTATTTTGAGAAAAAACATCATTAATCTTTTTTATGGACTATTTCATCTAGATAATATGATTTCTCCCTTTGAACGATACAACTTGCTATTTAGGGTTGTTAAAGCAATAGTTTAGATCTAGGTCCATTTAAGGTTATATCAATGATGAAAACTATTGGTCTTTCATATAAGGTAAGCTTTGGATTCATTTTTTTGAGCTTTGATACAAATATGAAATAGTTTTCCTATGGTTTGGTTTAAATTATTCATATTTCCACAATGTTTGATGAATTTGGAACAAAATCAATCCATAGGCTTTATGTGAATGTTACATATCTAATTTGAAATGTATCACCCCATGGTGTCATGGTTTGAGGCAACATTGAGGCTTCCTCGAGACTGTTGTTAAATGCTAGAACCATCGATTGTTGGGATCAATGTTAGAGAATTAAGCTCCTTTATTTGTTAACAATGCTGATATCTGGGTTACTTCATACCATACCTAACACCCATACAAAACTTTTTTTTATTTTTATTTTTTTATTTGATATCTCTACAAGTCAATTACCCGGTTTTATGCAATGACGTGATTTCTAAGCTAGCATGGTAGAAATAGTTCCAATCTAAGATGGGTTGATTTGTTGTGATAGACACCAAAAAAAAAAAAAATGACATGCTCATAGATATGACTAAATGTTATCTATGGAATCACAAAAGCCACTTGATTGTAATAAAATGTTTTTGGAGCTATAGATCATGAATCAAAACATGAAGCATATCTACAATAGACCAAACACATATTTTTAGCACAAACACGTCCATATTGTGTAAAGATGTAACACCCTATTCCCACATCAATCCAAGCAACTATCCAACCGAGGTAAAAATGCAATGAGAGGCTACTATGATATGATTTGACCTCCTAAGAGTTGTTAAGGAAGTGGAACTGACAAAAACACACCATACATACATCCAACATCAGCATTAGGACCCTAAGGAACCAATCCATCTATTCTGCCAACCAGCCCCTAGATTGAGCTTTTGGAAAACTTGACCTCTAGATGCTCTCATAGGCCTGCAAGCTAGCATTCACAGACTAATTTTTATAGTGTTGTGCCAACGTCCCCGATATTTGAGCCACTTTTTCGGGCCCATATCCCAGGTCATTGCCCAGAATTGAATCACATCTTTAGAACATTAATATAACAAGGAGATGATAATATGAAAGCAATCACTTGAGTGATACCTTGACTGCACCCCTACTAGCCATGGCAGACATTTTGTTAAACATGTCATGATTATGTAATCTACATGTGTAAATAACAGATCTAAGCATATGGGTCTCATAATTAGCTGAGAATCGCTAAGAAACATTGATGCCTCAACACATCAACTTTCATTTCATCCATTAGGCCATAGATACATTGATCCTTCATTTACAAGTTAAGATATGATGAGAGCCACACATATCTATTGTCATAAAACACATACATAACCAACATAATAGCAACAGAAATACCAATGAAATCACAACCATATAAACCACATATAATCCAGTATAGTACTCATAGAAATATAAGTAGAAATAACCTCATATTGATGATGCAAAATCCAAACCGAGGATGGGACTTCCATGTTCCAATCGACCATAGAATGGCTAAGCCCAATATCTCTTCATTCATTCACCCCCGTGCCATATTCTAAGCATGAATGGGGGATCTCATAAACCACATCAATCCAAAACCATCTATGGCTTCTAGAGGTCATCCACCTCAACCCATTAAACAGTGATTCCACTTCATGGTTTGACATCATAAAAAACATCATCAAATTGATCTCTATCCTAGCCATCCAGGGCTCTAGAGCATCTATTCCAACCAAGGATCCAGGGCTAGTAACTAAACCCACCAAGGGCTTCCAGATCATTTTTCCAACCAAGGCTTACAGGACTAGTAATTGAACCCACCAAGGGCTTCCGGAGCATTTGTCCAACCAAGGCTTCCAAGACTAGTAACTGAACAAAAGATGTTACAGGGCTTCCAGAGCATTTATCCAACCAGGGCTTCAAGGCACCTATAGCTTAATTATTATTGTGTTATGCATAAACTCCTTTATCAAGCAACAGATCCTCATAATGTTGCTTATATAAGGTATTACATAGCTTCAATGCCAAGGAAAATTCCAGATTTGATTAACCAGTATATTGAGACCAACAAAGTACAAATTGAAAATTCTTCATTTTCAGCAGTACATCAGATGATAGTTTCTATTCTGCAAAGAGAATGTGAATCAGAAAAAGCTAAAAAGAATTTTAAAAAGCAGATGAATTTTAGAACAAAGCTGTGTAATAATTTTGCATAAACTTATGATTTTGGATGTAGTAGAAAATTTAAAAAGAGAGTGCCAAAAGTTTCATGCTCATGCAAGACGGATAGGTATACTCTGAGGAAAAAATACTATCCTTCTAAGTTTTCCAAAAAGAAGAGGACATTATTTAGGAAAAGAGAAAAGCCTTCTAAAAGAGTAACCTGTTTTATATGTGGGAAAGAAGGCCATTATGCAAATACATGCAAAGAGAAAAAGAACAAGAAACAGTTGAAGATTATGGATGTTTTCACTACAGTCCATAATCAAGAGAATTGGGATCCCATATCCCACTCAGATGGATAATATTTTGAAATATCCAGTGACTCTTCTACTTCAGACAGTGATGATCTACTTAATATCATCAAGATAAGGTTGGAATCTGATTCCTCTGACTCTGATGAAACTTTTATTGTTGACATTAAAATGTTTTGCTTCAATAAAACAAATAATTTATAGAATCAGATTAATGACATAAAGACACAGGTAGCCCAACTTGGACCATCCCAGTTAACAGCCAGGAGAAGATTGAAAGAAAAGCTGGAGAGTTTAGAAAAACAATTACCTTCCAAAAGGGTCACTGAGGATGAGCATTTCGGGGCAAGAGAGTTTGATTCAATGTTCAAACCATTGAGTTTTACAGAAGCTTTTCAAGATAAAGTTATGGATGAAATCAATACTCTCAAGAGAAAAATTAGCAGTTTGGAATCATCTATTAATTTAACAAGATCATAAATGTTGCAATTATCAGTTAAACTTCAAAATATTATTTTTGAATATGATGATGCTAATTCCAAATTGGTGAGAATTATGATGAAGAATATTCCAGAATAAATGCCCATGAAATCTAAGGAAGTAGATTTTGTAAACATCATGGGAATAGGAGATAAAGTGGTAATCCCTCTGAAAATAAAATTGCCAAACGTAAAGGAATACACTTTAGATGCATAAATTGATTCTGGAGCTATGTGCAGTTTCTGCAAGTTTGGTGCAATTCCTTCTTATTATTAGCAGCCTACCAAACTGTTCTTCAGAGCTGTAAATAAAGAATTAATGGAGATTAACTATATATCTCCTGATTTCCCAGTCTATTTAAATCATGTACAGACTTATGTTACATTGTACAGTTTTGATACAGGCTTAGATGTCTTGTTAGGACAAGATTTTTTGAAAAGATTCCTCCCAATTACCTTTGGCAAAGACTTCGTTACATTTACTACTAATGAGGGACCTGTTATGATTCCTGCAAAGAATGAGTACCAACTTAAGGTCAAGCCCAGTGAAGAAGATAATTTGCAGGACACTATGCATAATCTTACAAAAATTCAAAAAATTGTCAAGCATGCAGAAATACATGGGCAAAAGGCATTGGAGGAGATCTCAGATAAGCTACACCAAGATTGCACAGCAAGCAGGCCAGATGCTTTCTCGACCAGGGAAAAATATTTTGTAGCATTACCTTATAAAGAAGGGTATGTTCCTAAAGCACAGAAATCAAGTGCTAACCATATGTCGCCTAATGAACAAGCCTTGTGCAAACAATAAATTCAACAGCTCCTTGAACAAAATTTGATTGAACCTTGCAAAAGCCCATGGGCCTGTCCAACTTTCTATGTCAACAAACATAGTGAGAAAAAACGTGGCAAGAAGAGGTTGGTAATTAATTACAAAATATTGAATGAGGCTCTCATGCCTATCAGGTATCCTCTTCACAATAAATAATTGTTTCTTGCTAAAATAGCTAATGCCATTGTTTTCAAAAAATTTGATCTTAAAAGTGGGTTTTGGAAAATTGGCATTATTCTAGAAGACAGGTATAAAACCGCTTTCACGGTTCCCCATGGCCAATACTAATGGACAGTCATGCCATTTGGATTAAAAAATGCTCCATCTGAATTTCAAAAAACGATGGAAGATATTTTTGCAGGGGTAGAATATGTAATTGTATATATTGATGATTTGCTTGTGTTCAGCAAGGATGTAAATACTCACAAGATGCATTTAGAAAGCTTTTATGAAATGATATACAAGCATGGTTTAATTGTATCTGACTCAAAAGAAAAATTTCAAATTGAAAAAGTCAGAATAGACTATTTAGGATTGCATATAGAACAGGGTCATATAGAGCTTCAGCCTCATGTTCTTCTCCATCTTTTAAAGTTCCCTGATATTTTCCTTGATGAAAAGATGCTTCAGAGATTTTTAGGTTGCTTGAATTACATCCGACAGTTCTACGAAAAGCAATCTGAAGATACTAAGCTTTTGCAGAAAAGACTGAGGAAAGAAAAAATTGAATGGTCCAATGAAATGACTACAACAGTAAGGAACATAAAAAGCAAAATCAGAGAGCTTCCCAAGTTAAGACTGCCTGTCACTAATCTCCCATTCATTCTTGAAACAGATGCATCTGATCATACATGGGCTGCAGCGTTGTTACAGAAACATGGAAAGAAGGAACTTGTTTGTGCATATGCCTCAGGTACTTTTTATGACATAGAAGTCAAGTATCCATCCTCCCACAAAGAAATACTTGCTGTCAAAAGGGGAATCCAAAGATTCAGATTGTTCTTGAAGAGTGTCAGGTTTTTGGTTAGCACTGATCTGAAGAAAATGAAAGGTATTTTGTCCAACAAAAAATTGTTAGAACAAGGAAATACCAGGATTCTAACATGGGCTCTCTGGCTAGAAGGATTTGATTTTGACATCGTCTCCAAATTAGGTGCAGAAAACTACTTAGCAGACATGTTGACAAGGGAAGGAGCTCTAGAAATCAAAGACATCAAGATGTTCAGACCCCTGTACAAAGGAGAAAGTTCTTCGAGTAAAAGTCCAATCTAGTCTAGTGTCTATCAGTCAAAAATTTGTTCAATCTCGATCTGTAGTCAATGTAAATATGAATTATGTTGGGATTGTTTTGTTTTAAGAGTCAAATCATTACCAATAGAAGTCATCCAAATTATTTTGCAGATGTGGTTTGATTCAGAGTCTGGCATGACAGCTTATGATAGTGAGTTACCTTATAGAGATAGGCCTTGGTGTGTCTATTATTCACTATCTAGAGGACTAGTTCCTGTCTATTTTGGTTTTGTCCAACATACAGTTTGGACATGGCAAGATTATTTATCTGTCCATCAAAGGGCCATAATACATGGTTATGTTAGAGTCATTCCATATGCAACACAGTTAGATAGTTCTAATAACTGGTGGAGTCCCTGGTTTAGGTTGTTTATGTTTAAGTATATGCCTAGGAGTGAGCATATTTGTAATTTTAATTTCTGGGAAACCATTAACACTTTAATTTGGGAAATTCATATTGTTGCTCGATATGACTACACTGTAGAGTTTGAATTTCTTCATACTGAAACAGAAGTAGTCCTACCAGATAGATAACAAGATGAACCATCATTCAGTTTGAAGGTCAACTTCCATGGAGAAATTTCTACAGATCCCAGGACGAGACCAACAAATGTATTCCATTTTCCATTTTTTTGCTATTTTTTGGAAGTAGCACCTCCATGGCTCGATGATTCCTTGCCAAATGATATATTTTCTCCTAACATAGAACAATTATTAGATATGGACGAAGCCAAAAGAGCATATGCTAATGCAAAAGAATGACAATGTAATAGTGATTGATGTATATGATCACTCATCAGATATCATGTACATTTTGAGTTTTCGTGGGTTTTCTTTAAAATATCCACTTTGTAATTATAATAATCCGATGTCTTAGATTCCGACCATCTTGCCTATTAATCATATTTTACTTTTCGTGGGTTTTCTTTAAAAATATCCATTGTGTAATTATTATGAGCCGATGTCCTAGATTCCGGCTGTCATGTCTATTATTCATATGATCTTGTGAATGTCAGATTCGGTCCCCACATGGCACTGCCTTTAAGGGACGAGATAACAGGTGGTAGTACCCACTTGCCCAAATCTTTTATTTGGCTCCTTACTGTTTGTCCTTTGGATATGATTTCCAGTGTGATATTCATACCAAAAGGAGATTCCTCCTGTCACATGTTTCCGGTAAAAATTTCAACCAGTTTACCTACTAAGAGATTATAAATACTAGAATTGAGAGGAGAAGGGGGCATTCAGAAATTGAGAGTCTTAGAGTCAAGTAGCCTGAGTCGAAATTTGCTCCTGCTCTACATCTGCGGACACACTGTTTGATATGCTTGCAACACGAGCGGAGTTCAAAGTCTTTAGGTGATTCGAGAAGCCTGCGCATCCGTGCTTGACGCTGGTGTGAACCTAAAGTGGCCGGATCAGTATAGGAGTTTGTAAGTTTTGATCTTTTAGACTCAGCCTGCTCACATGCCAGGTAGCCTGTAGATTTGTTATGCTACGACTAAATCATATCTACTAAATGCTGCAACAGTCTATCTGAGGAAAAAGATTACCTTTTGTAAGTTTCCCTTTTGTAATGTTCACATCCATATATGAATAAAATCCTTCTGGTCATATTTTTGCAACTTTCGCTCCATGATTATTATTGTGTTATGCAAAAACTCCTTTATCAAGGAGCAGATCCTCACAATGTTGCTTATCTAAGGTATTACATAGCTTCAATGCCAGGGAAAATTCCAGATTTGATTAACTAGTATATTGAGACCAACAAAGTACAAATTGAAAATTCTTCATTTGCTGCAATACATTAGATGATAGTTTCTATTCTACAAATAGAATGTGCATCAGAAAAAGCTAAAAATAATTTTAAAAAGCAGATGCATTTCAGTACAAAGTTGTGTAATAATTCTACAGAAACTTATGATTTTGGATGTAGTAGAAAATCTAAAAAGAGAGTGCCAAAGTTTCATGCTCATGCAAGACAGATAAGTATACTCCGAGGAAAAAATACTATCCTTCTAAGTTTTCCAAAAATAAGAGGACAATATTTAGGAACAGAGCAAAGCCTTCTAAAAGAGTAACCTGTTTTATATGTGGGAAAGAAGGCCATTATGCAAATACATGCAAAGAGGAAAAGAACAAGAAACAATTGAAGATTATGGATGTTTTCACTACAATCCATAATCCAGAGAATTGGGATCTCATATCACACTCAGATGGAGAATATTTTGAAATATCCAGTGATTCTTCTGCTTCAGACAACGATGATCTATCAGCAAAATAAGGTTGGAATCTGATTCCTCTGACTCTGATGAAACTTTTATTGCTGACATTAAAGTGTTTTGCTTCAATAAAACAGATAATTTGCAGAATCAGATTAATGATATAAAGACACAGCTAGCCCAGCTTGCACCATCCCAGTTAACAGCCAGGAGAAGATTGAAAGAAAAGCTAGAGAGTTTAGGAAAACAATTACCTTCCAAAAGGGTCACTGAGGATGAGCGTTTCGGGGCAAGAGAGTTTGATTCAATGTTCAAACCATTGAGTTTTACATAAGCTTCTCAAGATACAGGTATGGATGAAATCAATACTCTCAAGAGAAAAATTAGCAGTTTGGAATCATCTATTAATTTAACAAGATCAGAAATGTTGCAATTATCAGCTAAACTTTGAAATCTATTTCTGAATATGATGATGCTAATTCCAAATTGCCGAGAATTCTAATGAAGGATATTCCAGAAGAAATTCCCATGAAATCTAAGGAAGTAGATTTGGTAAACATCATGGGAATAGGAGATAAAGTGGTAATCCCTCTGAAAATAGAATTGCCAAACGTAAAGGAATACACTTTAGATGCACAAATTGATTCTGGAGCTATGTGCAGTTGCTGCAAGTTTGGTGCAATTCCTTCTTATTATTGGCAGCCTACCAAACTATCCTTCATAGCTGTAAATAAAGAATTAATGGAGATTAACTATATATCTCCTGATTTCCCAATCTATTTGAATCATGTACAGACTTATGTTACATTGTACAGTTTTGATACAGGCTCAGATGTCTTGTTAGGACAAAATTTTTTGAAAAGATTCCTCTGAGTTACCTTTGGCAAAGGCTCCGTTACATTTACTACTAATGAGGGACCTGTTATGGTTCCTGCAAAGAATGAGTACCAGCTTAAGGTCAAGCCCAGTGAAGAAGATAATTTGCAGGACACTATGCATAATCTTACAAAAATTCAAAAAATTGTCAAGCATGCAGAAATACATGGGCAAAAGGCATTGCAGGCGATCTCAGATAAGCTATACCAAGATTGCACAACAAGCAGGCCAGATGCTTTCTGGACCAGGGAAAAATATTTTGTAGCATTACCTTATAAAGAATGGTATGTTCCTAAATCACAGAAAGCAAGTGCTAACCATATGTCGCCTACTGAACAAGCCTTGTGCAAACAAGAAATTCAACAACTACTTGAACAAAATTTGATTGAACCTTGCAAAAGCCCATGGGCTTGTCCAACTTTCTATGTCAACAAACATAGTGAGAAAAAACGTGGCAAGAAGAGTTTGGTAATTAATTACAAAATATTGAATGAGGCTCTCATGCCTATCAGGTATCCTCTTCCCAATAAAAAATTATTGCTTTCTAAAATAGCTAATGCCAATGTTTTCAGCAAATTTGATCTTAAAAGTGGGTTTTGGCAAATTGGCATTATTCCAGAAGACAGGTATAAAACCATCTTCACGGTTCCCCATGGCCAATACCAATGGACAATCATGCCATTTGGATTAAAAAATGCTCTGTCTGAATTTCAAAAAAGGATGGAAGATATTTTTGGAGGGGTAGAATATGTAATTGTATATATTGATGATTTGCTTGTGTTCAGCAAGGATGTAAATAATCACAAGATGCATTTAGAAAGCTTTTATGAAATGGTATACAAGCATGGTTTAGTTCTATTTGACTCAAAAGAAAATTTTCAAATTGGAAAAGTCAGAATAGACTATTTATGATTGCATATAGAACAGGGTCATATAGAGCTTTAGCCTCATGTCCTTCTCCATCTTTTAAAGTTCCCTGATATTCTCCTTGATCAAAAGATGCTTCATATATTTTTAGGTTGTGTGAATTACATCTGGCAGTTCTACGAAAAGAAATTTGAAGATACTAAGCTTTTGCAGAAAAGACCGAGGAAAGAAAAAATCGAATGGTCCAATGAAATGACTACAACAGTAAGGAACATAAAAAGCAAAATCAGAGAACTTCCCAAGTTAAGACTTCCTGTCACTAATCTCCCATTCATTCTTGAAACAGATGCATCTGATCATACATGTGCTGTAGCGTTGTTACAGAAACATGGAAAGAAGAAACTTGTTTGTGCATATGCCTCTGGTACTTTTGATGACACATAAGTCAAGTATCCATCCTCCCACAAAGAAATACTTCTTTTTAAAAGGGCAATCCAAAGATTCAAATTGTTCTTGAAGAGTGTCAGGTTTTTGGTAAGAACTGATCTGAAGCACATGAAAGGTGTTTTGTCCAACAAAAAATTGTTAGAACAAGGAAATACCAGGATTCTAACATGGGCTCTCTGGCTAGAAGGATTTTATTTTGACATCGTCTACAAATCAGGTGCAGAAAACTACTTAGCAGACATGTTGACAAGGAAAGGAGCTCCAGAAATCAAAGACATCAAGATGTTCAGACCCCTGTACAAAGGAGAAAGTTCTTCGAGTAAAAGTCCAGTCCAGTCTAGTGTCTGTCAGTAAAAAAATTGTTCAATCTCGATCTGTAGTCAGTGTAAATATGAATTCTGTTGGGATTGTTTTGTTTTAAGAGTCAAATCATTACTAGTAGAAGTCATCCAAATTATTTTGCAGATGTGGTTTGATTCAGAGTCTGGCATGATAACCTATAATAGTGAGTTACCTTATAGAGATAGGCCTTAGCGTGTCTATTATTCACTATCTAGAGGACGAGTTCCTGTCTATTTTGGTTTTGTCCAACATACATACTAGACATGGCAAGATTATTTCTCTATCCATCAGAGGGCCAGAATACATGGTTATGTTAGAGTCATTTCATATGCAACACAGTTAGATAGTGCTAATAACTGGTGGAGTCCCTGGTTTAGGTTGTTTATGTTTAAGTATATGCCTAGGAGCGAGCATATTTGTAATTTTAATTTCCGGGAAACCATTAACACTTTAATTTGGGAAATTCATATTACTGCTCGATATGACTACACTGTAGAGTTTGAATTTCTTCATACTGAAACAGAAGTATTCTTACCAGATAGACAACAAGATGAACCATCATTCAGTTTGAAGGTCAGCTTCCATGGAGAAATTTCTACAGATCCTAGGACGAGACCGGCAAATGTACTCCAATTTCCATTTTTTTGTTGTTTTTTGGAAGTAGCGCCTCCATGGCTTGATGATTCCTTGCCCAATGATATTTTTGCTCCTAACATAGAACAATTATTAGAGATGGACGAAGCCGAAAGAGCATATGCTGATGTAGAAGAATGGCAATATAATAGCGATTGATGTATATGATCACTCATCAGATATCATGTACATTTTTAGTTTTCGTGTGTTTTCTTTAAAATATCCACTTTGTAATTATAATAAGTCGATGTCCTAGATTCCGACCATCTTTTCTATTAATCATATTTTACTTTTTTGTGGGTTTTCTTTAAAAATATCCACTGTGTAATTATTATGAGCCGATGTCCTATATTTCGGCCATCATGTCTATTATTGATATGATCTTGTCAGTGTCAGATTCGGTTCCCACATGGCACTGCCTTTAAGGGACGAGATAACAAGTGGTAGTACCCACTTGCCCGAATCTTTTATTTGGCTTCTTACTGTTAGTCCTTTGGATATGATTTCCTGCGTGATATTCATACCAAAAGGAGATTCCCCCTGTCGCAGGTTTCCGATAAAAATTTCAATCGGTTTACCTACTAAGAGATTATCAATACTAGAATTGAGAGGAGAAGGGGGCATTCAGAAATTGAGAGTCTTAGAGTCAAGTAGTCTGAGTCGAATTTTCCTCCTGCTTTGCATCTGCAGACATACTGTCTGATCTGCTTGCAACACGAGTCGAGTTCAAAGTCTTTAGGTGATTCGAGAAGCCTGCGCTGGTGTGAACCTAAAGTGGCCGGATCAGTATAGGAGTCTATAAGTTTTGATCTCTTAGACTCAGCCTACTTGCATGCTAGGTAGCCTGTAGATTTGTTATGCTACGACTATCAGGTGCATACTTATATTTAATCTCAATGTTTGGTTTTTCGAATGAATTTGTTCTTCAAACACCCGAGGATAGAAAAATTTCTAAGCAAAAGAGATGGTCTTTTCTGAATAAGTATTTGAACAAATCTTCTGAAGAAAAATTATATGATGAAAAGGTTTTAGTTCAAGAATTTGAGCCACAACCAAATTGGACATTGCCAGAAATAGAAGTAGACAAGTTATATAAGATTCCTGCTTTTCAGTTTAGAGCAGCTCAGCTATTTCACTTTACTTCTATGAATATACCTATTTCTACTGATCAGAAAGTCTACCAGATTCCTTTGATTTAAAAAGAAGATATTGAATGGGGTTTGGAACATGGGTTTAAATATATTCATATAGGCATGATTCAGTTTGGGATTAATCCACTTGTTAGACCTGGATTAAACACTTCTTTCCTAACTTGTGTTCTAGATACTAGACTGAATGATTTTAATGATGCCTTGCTGGGAGGTTTTCAGAGCCCTCTTAATAATGGTCCCATTTGGTCTTTTGTAATCCCCAGATATCAGGTTTCGTTGAGTGATCCATATATAAATGAGTTTCTGAATGCCTATATTCAGTTCAATGGTTTCAATGTCGCCCCACAAACTTTGATCACTCAGCTTCATTCTTCTATCTGTCTTAGATTTGTTTCAAGCAAAATGCCTCCACTCAATACGAAACTGTGCTCTAGAGCTTTGTAAGAAGGAGTAATAGTTGGTCCCGATAATACTGCCCCTTTGCCGATAGGATTTTCAGAATGCACTCTGCCAGATGAATGGAATAGCACTTATATTCCATTATCTCAAAGATATCCTCAACTGCAAACGTCAAAGGAACCTAGACAATTGTCTGTTGTCAAGCACTCTGATGGTTCTTCTGGTCTCAAATTCACAAGCCCTCGTCTTGTCAGATCCATGACTATCTTGGATAGGTCCCCATTTCTAGAAAGTCGAGACAGTACAAAAGCAATAATAACTCCTCGAGTTATGCGTTCTCCTGCTCCTTTACCAGTACCGTCCATATATTCTGCTCCCAAAAGGAATCAAAAGAAACCTCTCACTCACAAATTTGACGATTTCCAATTCTTTGTATCTGGTCCTTCTTCTAGTTTCCAACTTGAAGATCAGAAGCTTGAACCAGTATTGTCTGATATAAAAAGCTTTAGCCTTCCCAGAGCCCCACAGGGTCCAATTGCAAAGATTAATGAAAGATATCTAGAGCCTACGAACTCTAGAAGAACTTTCAAGAATGGTACTCTAAAGACAAATTTCCAATGGATATAGATGAAAAATATGTTAGATACACAACAAACTGAAATAAAGAAGATGCATAATTATACAAACTATCATATTGTTTGTATGTTGCAGAATATAGATGATATAGCCAAAGATGTGCTAGAAATTAAAGAACATATAAAGAAAATGCACATTGGTTATAATGAATGTTTGGGAATCCAAAATGAACACAAACAGAAATTGAATGATGTCAATTCCAACATGGGAATAATCTCCAAGTCCCTTGAACACTTGAGAGATGCACTACCATAGCCTACTTCTCCACCTCATTATAGGGAAGTAGATCTTTCAAGTTCAAGGTTAAAGTTTTCTTCTAGTACAGAGGAACCAAAAGATGGTCTTAGAAGTATTTTGTTCAAAAACATTGATAATATAGATACTGCTAAGATTGAAAAAGTACGAAAAGGAATAATGTTAGCGAGAGAGAAAACAGATTTAATGAGAAATAGGCTAACCACTTTTCCTACTGTTGAAAGCTTGAAATTACCAAAGGGCTACATCAGCCTCAAAACCTTTGTGGAAAATGGCCAACCATCTGCTCCAAAAATTTTAGCCATGTCTGGTGTTACCTCTAATTCTGGAGACCACACTCAAGGAGAAACTAGTTCTAAAAGAGATAGAGGTGATACATTCACATTCCCACATAAAGGAAAGAAGGGTGACTGGGATACTTTTGCACATGATGCATCAGCCGATAGTCCTTTTTCTAGATTTAAAGACAATTTGGAAAGTGTCCCTGCCAAATTTGAAAATCCATCAGCTAAAGGATTTGGTAATACACTTTTAGTAAATATTGATTGCATGAAAGGTGAAGATGTTATAACAGTCTTGCATAATGTCCATGCTTGGGCACTACAGAGAAAAGCTGAAATTAAAGCACCATGGTCAGATATAGTTACACAAATTGTTTGGTCTTTTATTGGCATTTTAAAACAATGGTGGGAAAAGTTATCTGAAGAAGAAATGAACAATATTATTGAACATCCAACAGATCCCCTAAGAGCTATTTTTGATGCATTAAAACATGAATTCGTAGGGGTTGTGCCAGAGAATTCAGCACATCATGGCCAACTCTTTTTATCTCAAAGATTGTGTAACATAGATTATTTGTAGACTAGATATGCATTATCTTAATTAGACCAGAGCAGATATGGTAGATTATGGACTTTGGAATCCTTGTTCTACGTTTCTGCTTTTCCTTCCCTATCTGTTTAAAGGTGAACAAAAGCTGGTCCTTTTCATGTTTTATGCTATGATTATTTGCTATCAACATCCTGATACAGCATTTCATGAATGGTAGTTTGTGGTTTTTGTTCTGGTCTTTCTGTTGAAATTATCTCAAGATGATAAAGGAACTATTTCTTAGATTTAGAAATTTCATAGTTATCTATAAGCCATGCACTAACTTAAGGTTTAGAATTGGCGAATGGTGGTGCAGCTTCAAGGTTTATTGTTGTTGTCTGGAATGTGATGAGCTTGCTTCCCTGTAGATTTTTTCCAGAGGTCTCGTAATCAAACCTCCTCGGTCCCTGGTGAGGTTTGCCACCCTCCCCTCCCATCCGGAATTTTTTTTCCGGCGTCCGGCCTTGTTCTCGACCTTGCCCAGAATTTTCAAATTGGCTTACATCTTTATTTCCTGCTGTCCGTCTCAATCTGGCCTTGTACTGATCCTATCTAATGTATCCTAAATATATTCTCCTTGGGATCTAATGGTGGCATCAATGATATCACTTGCTCAGATCCTGTATGTTGAAGCCTCAAATTAGTACAAGTCTTATCTCTATCCACGTCCTTGTATTCTCTAGATTTTTCTTTTTGGATTTCAGGAAATCCTTCTTCTGTACCTTCATCCACCCCGATATAAATTCCTTTTAGGTTTCATTGTCCTCGGAAGTCAGAATCCATTATTGTTCAGGTTCTTATTTGGATTTGGCATCAGTTCAAGTTGACATCAAATCCTGAGGTAAGTCTTTCGGGAGTGAATGGACGGGGCCCCAGATGCTATCACCACGGAGGACTTAATTAAAGCCACTATGGAAGCTGAGCGGGCATGGGGGGGTGCCTCGCTGGAAGGGGATTGGCATACCACTTTGCATGACATGGTGGTTAAACCATCCATTTAGAATGCATCTCCGAGTAACACTTATCTGTCTTCCCAAAGGAAAGCAGAGGCGGTTCAGGAAAATAGGAGCCCAAACATATATAAATATCGCTACAATAAGTCCCATAAACCTGCCAAAACCACTACCCCTCTGCCGGCTTTAAGGGTTGATAGTGTGCACCTGAATGAAAGGATTGATAGTCTACAGAACCTCGCTGTTATTGGGAAATGGCACTTCCCGGAAATGTCTGATTCAGACATGAGGAAATGGCTTGCGTCCTATTGGAAACCAATCATCGGCTATATTCCGGTCATCTCAAGCCTAATGAAAGAGTGGTACTGCTTCCACTTCCTAAGTGTAGCTGATGCTGAAGCCATTTAGAGAAGGCCGTGGGTCTTCAAAAGGAGTTTTCTGGCCCTGTATAGGTGGTATATTGGCTTTGATCCTTTGAAAAATACTCCCTTGAAAAATCTTATTTGGGTTAAATGCCCCAACCTTCCTTTGGAGCTGTGGTCCAATGAAACCTTGGAAGGGATTGGCGATGCTATAGGGAGGTTCATCTATGTAGATCCATGGTGGCTGGGAGAAAAGGACAAAAGAATCACATGGATTCTCATCCAAAAGTCATACAGGGGGGGTTATCCGGACCATATAGAGATCGTGTAGAAAAACCAGATCATCAAGCAGAGACTGGACTTCTGGGGCATTCCTTTCAGGTGTGCCGCCTGTCACAAAACGGGCCACTTAATAAAAAATTGCCCCAGCTTCAAACTGCATGGCTATAGGCGATTCAGGCAAAAGATGAATTGTAGAGCTTTATCATCTAGTCCCTCAACTATGGGGATTCTGGAAGATCGCATCCCAAATTCTCTCGCGGCCCCTCGAGCTCCATCTCAAGATCCTCATTTGCATCCCGTATCCACTTTTGATGGCCTGAATAATTCATATAGCCCTGTGAACTGTAGTCCTAATGAGGCCCAGAGATCTCCCATCCTGAAGCCGAGAGATGACCAGCCTATCCCTTCGCCATGTCCTATGAAGATGAAGGATTTCTCAACTGACTCTTTTCCATTGAGTCCTAAAAAGGGGAAAGAATTCTCTGTTGAATCAATTCCCATTCCTATCTCGTCCTCATATCCTTAGCCTGATCAATCCCTTCTGGCTCGCATAAAAGGAAAGGAACCGCGTGTGTCTATCACCCCCTTACTCTCCCCGACCTCTTCCCCTGTTAATCCTTATGACAATGATTTGGACCTCTTACTCCATAGAAAGTCTCTCGAATTGGAGCCTTTAACGATCCATAAGCCCGGGAACATTGTTTCACCTTTCATTAGCCCGGACTCTGTGAGGAACATAACTATCAGGAAAAAGAGTCGGGGTGGCAGCAGGCATTTTAGAGGAAGATCCACAGTTACAGATAATGGGATCAGAAATATGTCAATGGTTGACGTGCCCATCTATGACCTTCCAGACTCTCAGCCTCTTAGAGAAAGCATGGCTGGCGAGTCATCAAAATGATCCCTATTGTTTCTATGAACATTAGGGGTCTTGGCGTTGACCCCAAATTATTAACACTAAAGAACTTTTTCTTCTCCTCCAGGACTGGTGTAATTCTCATCCAGGAAACCATGCACAATCGAGAGGACACCATTTCTTATTTCCGAAAAATGCTTCCCTCTTGGTATATGGTTGCAACAGAGGCTCGTGGTTTATCAGGGGGTCTTGCAACTTTATGGGACCCCGTGCGAGTAAGAGCAAAGGCTTACAGGTGTTTTGCTGGGATTATTATAGTAGCTTCCATCAGGGGATACGATTCTCCTATCAATATTCTAAACACATATGCGCCTTACAAAAGCAGGGCTCCTTTCTGGGAAAATCTCTTCTCTTCAGACTTGTTTGATATTCATCATCTCCTTATCGTTGGTGATCTAAATATAGCACTGAGCTCTGAAGAGTGTTGGGGCCATGGGAAGATAAATAACATGCTTGCTGACTTCATTAAGCTCGAGCTGCTAAAGAAAAACATGGTGGATATTGCACCTTCGGAGATGAAACCGACATGGACAAATGGCAGAATTGATAAAGCCTATATCGCTAAAATAATCAACCTCTTTCTTGTACATATCAGCATCCTAGACAAAATGGGCATGCCCCGCTCAACAGTGGAAAACATTCTAGTTTCGGATCACAGACCTATTCTGCTATCATGGCCTCAAAAACAATTCAGAAAGGGATATCCATTCAAGTTTGACAGAACTCTCCTCCAGGACTCTGCATTCAATGAATTTATCACCAATGCGTGGAAAGAGCTAAAAGCAAGGGATAAGCTCCCCCATTTTTTAACCTTCAGAGAAAAGATGGATGAAATCAGAAAGCTCGTCAAGAAATGGCAAGTTCAAAAAAGACAGAAAGACAAAAGGGACTTATTGCTGATTCAACAGGAATTGGACTCTCTTTTGGGGCTAACAAATTTTGCATCCTGCTCTTTCGAGAAGAAATGTCGCCTAAGGGAGCTAGAAAAGGAGAAATTTAAATTGATGCAGCAGGAGGAATCCTTTTGGAGGTTCAAAAGCAGAGCTTTATGGCTCTAGGTCGGCGATAAAAATACCAAGTTCTTTCATAATTATGCAAATGCTAGGAGAGTCGAAAACTCTATATGGAAAATAAAAGACGATAAGGGTGGGTATGCTGTCTCTCACGAAGGCATTACAAATCAGGCTGTAATTTTCTTCAAGAAATAGTATAGCAGACAAAAATATATTGCTTTCAGGGATATCCTTTGGGGCATTGACCTGGTCCCCAAAATGTTCGATGACGAGAAGAATGAGGCTCTGTTCCAGCCAATCTCTAAAAACGAACTTCTTGGTGTCATGAAGTCCTTCAAGAAGGACTTATGCCCTGGCCCAGATGGCTGGACAATTGAGTTCCTGATCCATTTTTTTGATCTTTTCAAATTGGATCTTCTAAGAATGGTGGAGGGATCTAGGATGTCGGGGAGCATTCATCAGCACTCTACTTCTACCTTGATTGCCCTTATCCCTAAAAAGGTGGAGCCTGATTCTTTCAATGATTTTAGACCGATTTCTTTATGTAACATATCCTTCAAGATCATCACCAATATTATAGCTGAAAGGGTCAAGGATACACTGGCATCTTACCTAACTCCAAATCAACATGCCTTTCTGAAAGGGCACAATATATTCGATGCTATGGCCAGCACACAGGAATGCCTTCATTCTATGTTCTCCCACAATATAGAGGCTGCTATTATGAAAATTGATCTACAGAAAGCTTACGATTGCGTGGACTGGGGGTTTATGCAAAGTCTTCTGGCGAAGATTGGGTTGAAATCCTGCTCTATTAGATGGATTATGGCATGCATAGAAAATGTTAACTATGCGGTTATTATAAATGGTTTTCCCTCTCCTTTTTTTCGAGCGGAAAGAGGCTTGCGTCAAGGCTGCCCCCTCTTGCCACTCCTCTTCATCCTGGCCATGAACTCCATGAGCACTCACATTAACAAAGCGGTCGAAGAAAACTTGTGCAAACTGATAAAAATTTGCAAGCATATTTTTATCTCTCATAACCTGTTTGTTGATGATGTCCTTTTATTTGCCATGCTATCTAGAGCGTCCTGGATTTGCCTGAAGGATATCCTTGACAGATTTCAAAGTGTGTCTGGGCTTTTTATAAATAAGGCGAAATCCTTTCTTTACCACAATGATACCAACAGGGATATGATTATATGGATCACTCAACTTTTTGGTATAGAGTCATGATCTTTAAAAGATGGAATCAAATACTTGGGGTTTCATCTCAAAGCGAAAGCCTACTCAAAGACCGACTGGCTATGGCTAACTGACAGATTTTTTACGAAGATATCAGTATGGGAGCATAGGTCCTTATCTCTGGCTGGCAGAGTCATCCTCACCCAATCTATCTTGATGCAACTGGCGGTCTACTGGGCCCATCTGTTTATCCTCCCGACAAGCATTATTCATATCATGAACAGGACTTCAGCTAACTTTATTTGGGGTGCAAAGGCTGAACGAGGCAAATTCCATCTATCCAATATGGATAGCATCTTGATGCCAAAAGAGCTCGGGGGCTAGGGTCTAATGGATCAAAGGCTGTTCGGTAGAGCTTTGGTCTGCAAATCAATGTGGAGGGGTATCTTGGGCGATGGTCCTTGGAGTGCTATCATCCAACAAAAGTACGTAAAAGGCAAAAGTCTGGAACATTGGTTTAGAACTGGGTCTATTGGAATACAACTGGGGTCGGCCATATGGCATAGTTTCAGAAAAATTGGAAAATACTTCTTGAAGAACCTGAAATCGAGGATTTTCTCTGGTAGACATATCCTCATTGGTGTGGACTCTTTTGCAGGTTTTAGGGGCACCTCTCAATGCCAGTCTATCTTCTTTTTTCCCTTCACATAATGGGTCTCTTCACATGGGATAAGCTCATTGCGGAATGGAGGGGTCCTTTGCCTATTTTGAAGGATGCTGCTAATATTGGCCTGCTAGTCGCCTCGCTGTCATCTTGGGACAATGGCAAAGCCGCTCTTGCGAAAGGAGGGATCATACGAGTTGGGCTAAAAGATCACCTAGTCTGGTCTCTATCACACTCTCATTCGATAGCAAAAGTTAAAGAAATCTACTATGATCTTGCAGCTAAAAAGTCCACGCCTTCAAGATAGAAATTCCCGATGGTGTTTTGGAAAGTGGGCTGTCCTCTTAAAATGACCTTATTTTCATGGTTAGTTTTCAACAACAAAACTTATCATGGGAAAATTTGAGGAAGAGATGGTGGTACGACCCAAGCAGATGCGTGATTTGTGAAGCTTATGAGGAAACAAATTATCACATGTTCTTCAAATGCGAGGCCTCCCAACAAATTTGGTATGACTTCGCTGTTTCTTTTCATTTTCCTAACCTTTGTTTTATCTCTATCCAAGCAACGTTCGAGTGGTGGGGAAGGCAAGAAGAATCTAAGAGAGTCATCCTGCCCATTATGTTATGGTGGGGAAGGCAAGAAGAATCTAAGAGAGTCATCCTGCCCATTATGTTATGGTGCGTCTGGAAGTGGAGGAATCTCAAGATCTTTGAAGACTCAAAGCTCCCGTTCAAGTCTGTCGTGCTCAACATCTCGGCTCTCCATGATATGATCCCCAGAAGGCTGTCGAAATAAGTTCTGAGAGCCAGCATGGTTCGGGTTTCTATCTTTTGTTTTTGTATACGTTATGCCCTTTTCTATCTGGGTTGTCAGACTTCCTATCAGCACGCAACCGCGTCCACTTTGTGCATTCCGGTTCTATATGGATGGTCTAATGTGTTGTGTTTTTTCATGTGCACCTCTCACAATCTGTAATTTTTGTCCATCTACAGTTTTTTCTGTTTCTTCTTCTCTCTGATTTGGGAACCACAAATTCCCTCAATATGTACCTTATCAGATTTTTTGCTTATATTGCCTCAATATATATATATACTGCTTTTTCTTCTGTAAAAAAAAAAGGAGGTCCCGTAGAGACCCTTCTAGGGTTCCAGTCCTCGGGCTTATATTTATATTGCCTCAATATATATATACTGCTTTTTCTTCTGTAAAAAAAAGGAGGTCCCCGTCGAGACCCTTCTAGGGTTCCAGTCCTCGGGCTTATATTTAGGTTGGAAGCACCTTGTAACGGACCGCTTTTAGGCGATTAATCTCTCAATGAAAGACATTATTGTATACGAGAACCTCTGGTCAGAATTTTTTTTATCTACTGGAAATTGTATATATTTATTATAAACCTGGTTTACTCTCCGGCTTCAATTTTTATGACAATGGATTTGCAATTCTTTGTGTGAGGTCAGTCTTACAAGGCTGGATTATATAAGTTCTTTACGCACCCTTTTTTATATATTTGTATACTGGCATACAGAGATGCTAGAGAGCTACAGAGGAAGAAACTCGACAAGAAACTGAAACACGTTAGGGAATGGAGAAAGGTTTCAAAAAATAAAATTCGTAGCGAATTTTGCTGCGGTTTTAATCTGTTCTGTGGTTACAGCGGCCATTGCTACCCCTCTTGTTGCAGCTGCTCTAGCGGTCGTGGTTCCAGTCGTTTCTGGGGGCAGATGGGTTGATTCATTCCTGAAAAAAAATGCAAAGATGCCATGAAAATCCAGCGCGAGGCTATCACTGGAATGCAGGTTGGAACTTTCATTGCTATCAAAGATCTGGAAAGCATTAGGGCTCTTGTGGACAACCTGGAGCAGATGATCAACTCTGTTCTCACGGATATTGATTTCTGCTCAAAATAAGATGCCTTTCAACTTGGAATCCAGAGAATGAAACGAAAAGAAAAGAGGTTTATGCAGGACATTGAAGATCTGGAACGTCATGTTAGCACCTAAATGCTTATGACGCCAAGGTTGCTGGATCATCTGAACATCAATGGGATACCTAGGTATCAGTATGCCTCTTTCTGTCTGCTCGCAGGTTTGAAAGATTGGGATCATTTTCATGATATAAAAAGTATGTACAGATTTGAAACCTGAATAATAGAGTGCAATAGATATACAATATTTTCTCGTAGATCTATCATTTGGTTTTTTTCGCATATCATTGTTATTATTATGGCTGACAAATGATTTAGACGAAAGCTTCAACTGAAGTGCCATAATTATGTAGGTGTGTGGATGGATTTAAAAAGTAGTTTTTATGCTCGCTTCTATGGTTTTAAATTTTAATTGAAAAAATATGTTTATTTGTTTTGTTTACAGTTCTGCGCATGAACATCCATTATGTCAAATAAATCATACCATTGTAACTAATTATATCATTAAACACAAATGATCTAATATTGTATACATAAATTTTGCCTTAAATATTATATAAAATCACATATGGATTTTTGTCCAAAGAATTGGATCATAAACTAAACATTAATAATAAAACTGTAGTTTATTAATAATAAAACTGAAATTATTACGACACTAAAAAACCAAGTATCAAAAAATTAACACATAAATTTCTACTTTAGATATTATAATTATATAATATTGTGTATATTATAATTATATTTATATAATATTGTGTATAGACAAATTTGCGGATAGACTTTTACCATTCAAAGGAATTTACTTAGTGTTTTGTGATGAAGATGTCAACTCTACAGTGATGCAGAGTCCAGACAACGCACGGAGGCATCAATTATGTTTTCAAGATTGGTGTTTGTGTTCATTACTCGAAACCTTCTGTTTATTTAAGATTTCTGTTTCTATTGATTACTTAAAAGCTTCTGTTTACTTGAGAAAGATTTTATTTACATATAGGATTTATATGTGTATTGATTATTTTCCAAGTTTTTGTTTACTTGAAAAGTAAATTATTTTTAAAATAATAAATTTATATGGTTTGTTTTTAAAGGTTGGTTTAAAAACAATTTCAAAATCTTCTTATGAAAATAAATTTAATGACAAATTATCTTGAACATCATTACAAGTTCACGTTTTACATTAAAATGTTAAAATAAGGAAATAATTGAAATATAAAAAAAAAAGCGGTACGATTTGTATTGATTTTTTTTATTATTATATAAATTAGTCAAAGTGTATATGAAAATAATATCATATTTGCTGGGATAATGCTTAATCTTGTTATGTAATTGCTAACAAATTAGTCAGCCATTTTGTGTTTTGTGTGTAGATTATTAAGGTGGTGAGTGCTCAGAATTAGGGTTCAAAAGATGGGTAGTGAATTTCAGATTAGTCTCAGTGGATTGATAATCATCCTAGTAATATGTTTATTACATAACAATGTAGTTATTGGTTTGATTTGAGATGACATACAATGTAGTTATTGGTTTGATTTGAGATGATATTTACGCGCATTCACTCTCTTTTATTCATTGGTTTTTATGTATTTTTTGTCATAATTATCTTGGTTTATGAGCTCTCTTAGATTCTAAGAGTGGTGTCAGAGCAGGTAAAATTGTTTTGGGTTAATTTTTATTGTTGGAATTTCGCCAAAGTTAATCATGTTGATGCTGAACTTTTTGATTAGAAAATATTTGTGGGAGATATCCCTTACAACCAATGAAAGAACAACCACGAAGGAAGCAAGGAAGAAGAATGTTGAAACTTTGTTTCACATTAAGATAGCTCTTGATAAGAGCTTATTTCCAAGAATATTAGGAAACACAACTGCCAAAGATGTTTGGAAGACTCTACAAGAAGCTTACCAAGATAGTGATCAAGTTAAGGTGGTCAAGATTCAAACATTGAAGTGGAGATTTCGAGAATTTAAAGATGCAAGAAGCTTAAAGTATAATTGACTATTGTGTGAGAGTAAAAGATGTGGTCAATAAAATGGCTACACTTGAGAAACTGTGAGTAATGAAGTTTTAATAAAAAATGTATTGAGATATTTAACACATAGATGGAATCTTGTTGTCATAATCATAGAAGAAAGCAAGGATTTGACAAAACTACAATTTGATCAATTGGTTGGATCCATGATGTCTCAGGAAGAAAGATTCAAAGACAATTTTGAAGGTGTGGAGATATATTTTTCCTCTAAATTACAAATTACAAAGAATGAAGATGCAAGCAGCAGTAGTGCCAAAATAAATCAGGGCCAAGGTAAAGGGCAAAGCCAAAATTCTTCAAGAGGTAGAGGCAGAGGTGGCTCAATAGGAAGAGGTAGAGGTAGATTGGATAAAAGAAATGTTCAATGTTACTATTGTAACATGTATGGCCATTTTGAAAGAGAATGCAAATTGAGAGAAGGTGAAAATGCTAACTATGCTCAAGAAAGTAGTGATTATCCTCTAGATCACTTATTTTTATCTTATGCCAAAGGTGAAAATACTAGTAAATATTTTTGGTACCTAGATTTTGGATGCTCTAATCATATGACAATGAATGAGAAGTTGTTTTCAACAAAGGATGGAAGTTTCAAATCCAAGATCTAGCTTGGTGACAATAAACCATTGGAGGTTGCTGCCAAAGGAGTCATGGAGGTCCAAACAAAATAAAGTATAAAGAATATTCATGATATTTATTATACTCCACAATCGAAGCACAATTTGTTAAGCGTTGGGAAACTATGTGAGAAAAATTATAAAGTAGTCTTTGAAAATAAGACATGTACCATCTATGATAAGAATAAGGGAAATAGGGTGATCATTGTTGTGCCTATGTCAAGAAATGGGATGTTTCCCTTGAGGTTTGATGAACATAACAAAAATCTTGCAAATATGGTTTACGAGGATTTAAGTTGGTTATGGCATCTCAGGTATGGGCATTTAAATTTTCACAGTTTGAAGTTTCTAAACTCAAATGCATTAATTTCTTGTTTTCCCAAGGTAGAGGAGCTTAAGGAGGTTTGTGAAGGATGTGCTAAAGACAAGCATCCAAGGGAAAAGTTCCCAAAGGGAAATGCATGGAGGGCTCATCACCCACTTCAGTTTGTTCATTCAGACATATGTGGTCTTATGTAGACTAAGAGTTTGGGTAAGTCATCATATTTCATCACCTTTATTGATGATTACTCATGAAATTGTTGGGTATATTTTTTGAAGGCCAAAAATGAAGCCCTGAATACATTCAAGTTCAAAGCCCTCGTAGAAAATGAGAAAGGGTGCAAGATTAAATGTTTGCGGATCGATTGTGGAGGATAATTCTGCTCAAAATATTTCCAAAGTTATTGTGATTTGAATGGCATCAAGAGGAATCATACTACCACATACACACCCCAATAGAATGGCACAACTCAAAGGAAGAATCGTACTATGGTTGAAATGGCAAGGTGCATGTTACAAACTAAGGGATTGGGCAATTCTTATTGGGGGATGTGTTTGCTACAACAATGTATATCCTAAACCATAGCCTCACGAATGCACTCAAAAAGATGACTCCTTATGAAGCTTGGTATGGAAAAATACCTAATGTTAATCATTTCAAACTTTTTGGTTGTTTGGGTTATGTGCATGTACCTGATCGGGGTAGAAAAAAGGTAGATGCAAAGAGTGAGTTATGTATTTTTATTGGGTATAGTGAGACAAGCAAGGCTTGTAGATTGTTTAATCCCCTCACTAACAAGCTTATTGCGTGAAGAGATGTAATTTTTTATGAAGGGGGAGTTTATGGTCATAAAAAAGGCCAAGTTGAGAAGACGAACTATGTTTTGAATGATAATGTAATTGTTGATATTGATAATGATCAGTCAGCTAATCCTTATGTATCTAGCGGTTTAACTCCACCAAGAAGCCCTTCATCAATTTCTTCAGTATCACATTTAATTCCAACTAATTCTCCAAGAGGAGTGAAAATCAAGCACATGAAGAAAACCTAGTAGGTGAGACAATGGATTTTTCTTTATTAGCCAAGGTTGATTTTGAGCCATCATGTTTTGAAGATGCATGTACTAATGAGGTTTGGGTGTAAGCCATGAAAGAAGATATGGATTACATTCACAGGAATGACACTTGGGAGTTGACAGAGCTTCCACATGACAAGAAAAATATTGGCACCAAATGGGTCTACAAGACTAAATTTAACAATGATGGAAATGTTGAAAGGCACAGGTAAGATTAGTTTCTAAAAGATTCAACATAAGTATGGAATTGATTATGAAGAGACATTTGCACTAGTAGCAAGACAAGATACAATGAGAATGTTGATTTCGTTAGCCGCTTATAAAAAGTGGAGCATACGTCATATGGATGTGAAGGGTGCCTTCTTGAAGGGGTACTTAGAAGAGGAATTGTATGTGGAGCAGCCACAAGGTTTTGAAGTGGAAGGAAAAGAGAATAATGTCTACAAGTTGAAGAAGGATTTATATGATCTCAAGCAAGCACCAAGAGCATGGTTTGCTAGGATTGGTGGATACTTTCAAGGAAATGGCTTCCACAGAAGTAAGAGTGATCCTAGCCTTTACTACAAACAATAAGGTATTGATATTCTATCATAGGTTTGTATGTTGATGATCTATTGTATAGGGGTAGTAGTTCTAAGATTAAAGATAAATTCAAAGTTTCTATGATGAATGAATTTGAGATGAAAAACCTAAGCCTCACGAAATATTTTCTAGGAATGGAGGTTTATCAAACTAAGGATGATATTTTCATTTGTCAGAAAAAGTATGCATAGGCTAAATAAATTTGATATTCTTGATTGCAACCTCTCCCCTACTCCAAGTGCTCATGGAGTTGTGTTATATGGAGATGATGGAGCTGATTTAGTTGATGAAACAAGATTTCTTATTGTAAATACAAAATTAGTCTTTTCAATAAAATTTAATGAAGTATTTGGGAAACAAACTATTATCCTCTCCACTCAAATTCAAGTCCTACTTATAACAAGTTTACCTTTTTTATAAATAAATTATTAAAATTATTTGTGAATCATACAACCTCTATACAACTATCTTAAACATTATACACGTAAAAATACATTCAAAATTTAATTCGTAATATTTAGCTTCAATTTTTTATAATTTAAATATCA
>APFE030567553.1:0-24476 GCA_000404065.3 Pinus taeda | reverse complement strand
TAAATTTAATGGTTAGTAAGTCCAACTTTTATAACTTGTATCTGATTTTTAGATTATATCTTGTTGAAAATGTCTTCGCAACATAACTTTCAATATAACCCAATCATTGTCTACACTCAATACAACTTGTATATACCATCATATATAAACACCATTCCTTCTATTTTCAAGATTCATTCTTTCTAGATTCAAGATGAATCTAGATGCACGTGGGATAGTTCCCACGTACAAACATAAATAAAATGATTTTTAATTATCAACAAACCTAAACGATTAATTAAGAAAACATTATTTATTTAAATAATATCGTTAAATATTAGGAACCAACTCTAATAATTAAGATTAGGAAATGTATTAAGTTTTGAATGAAAATAGAAAAAAAACATTAATTAAGGAATTGAGTAGAAATCAGGGCAAAGGAGTAAATATCCTAAGAGGTAAGACCTTATAAATGATTAAAAATAAACTAAATGAAAATCAGAAATAAATAGAATTCAACCAAATATAATCCAAGTAAGAGAGACTAAAGTATTAAGGTCATACAATCAAATTAAAGACAAACCAAAAAATATAAATATACAACAGGTCCAAGAAAAAGACGATAAAGAAATTTCTAAAAACTTAAGAAGAATCAAAAGTCCACAAAAGACAAGAAGAAACCTAAAAACAATTAGAAGGACTGGACATGCACCCAATTTCTACTAATATTTCAACCATTGTCTCTATTCAAATTGGTGGGTCTTTCTTCGATTTCTAAGGCCTCCTTGAATTTTCGATGATGGAAATGACTAATCCTAGCAATGACTTGGGCTTCCTCAATGCAGATGCGATGTTTGGTTTTATTTGCATGTTCAGCCAAAGCAGAGGAGTGGGTCCTGCCATGCCTGATTTCAGCAGTGTGCTCACAAATCCTTTAATTAATTGAGCGACCAGCCTCACCTATGTAGGGGGTCCGACAAGACCAAGGGATAACATAAACACCTTTCAAATTTTTAGGGTCCACCTGGGTCTTTAGTAGATCTTAGGGAGCTCTAGATGGTATTCAAATGTCTAATGGTTGAAGGAACCTTATGCTTCCTTAGGATCCAAGCAATTTTGTCAGTGGTCCCTTGGATAAAAGGGAGATGAACACCAGAAAAACGATCCTTAGGTTCAATCCTAGCCTGAAGACCTTTTTGGGCTTGAGGAAATCCTTAGTACACTCATGTCTACTGTACCCATTATTCAAGAAAACATTTAGGAGGTGCACTTTCTCATCATTAAGATGTCTACCATTAGAAACTCTTAAAGCTCTAGTCACTAAAGTGTTGAGAACACCAAGATTTTGCGCTGGGAAATTATGAGAATTAGCTTTAAGATATTGCTCCGTGTGAGTTTTATTTCTAAAGAATTGATGAGAAAAAGAGTAATCACCATTCCTTGAAAGGAGGAGGTTAAGGAAGGGAAAACTAACATTGCTTTCAAATTCCATGGTGAATTTTATGGAACGAGACTGATTATTAAGATGAAGGAAAAGTAGGTCCAATTCTTCTTTACCATGGAACTAGATATCATAAGTGTCATATACAAACCTCTCCCACCTCTTAGGTAGAAGATGAGAAGAGGCCAAGGCCTTTGATTCAAAATCCTCCATGAATGAGTCTGTCATTAGTAGGACTTTATGTTCATCCAACAATCCTTGTTCTGATTCTCTCTCCCCTTCTAGTAGTAGGGTTGTCAATATATCGAGATTTTATTTTGACCCTTCGGTATTTAGTATTTTGGAGAAAGGCTTAAATTTTTCCCTTGCTCCTAGAAATATCTCGGTCGATGATATCATTTGTGACATTGAGTATGGTATTAGAGACTTACCGGACGTCACTAAAGATATCATCAGACAAGATTGTGCAGTTGTTCTTAGAAAGTCTAAGCCCCCCAAGGAAAACATTAGCAAACTTGAGTTTGACGCTCTTAAGTGTCTAAATATTAGCAAGGATGTTGTTGTTCTCAAAGCCCACAAGGGTGGTGTGTTGGTTATTCTTGATCATAGAGAAGATTACAAGAAGAATATGTTGTGCCACCCTTGTAATAGCGGGAGCTAAAGGAAAATTATTAAGGATCCTCTGAAGAAGATTTCCAAAAATGTGGCTCTTGCTATAAAATCTTGTAGCTTTCTTAGCTCGTTCAGTCATAAGTTGATCGAAAGTAGCCCTATTACCCCATAGAATCTATGGCCTCCCAAAGATTCATAAGGAAGGGGCCCCTCTGAGACCCATTGTCAACACGATAGGAGGGTCGACCTATCTTCTTGCTAAATTTTTAGCTATGAAGCTTAAGCCCCATGTTGGTTGTATTGAATCCTTTGTCAAGGACTCTGCATTGTTTATCAATGAGTTAAAGGATATTACTCTTGATCTGTATGACAAATTGGCGATTTTTGATGTGGTATTCATTTACACTAACATCCCCGTCAATGAGG
Organism: Pinus taeda; assembly: GCA_000404065.3. Lineage (NCBI taxonomy): Eukaryota > Viridiplantae > Streptophyta > Pinopsida > Pinales > Pinaceae > Pinus > Pinus taeda. Next base: position 22,018 of record APFE030567553.1, on the reverse strand, counting down.
CCATTGAAGTCATTAAGTGTATTACGGATCTTGATACAGCTAGATTAATTGACATATGTCTCACCTCTACATTCTTCTCTTTTGATGGGGAATCCTATGAGCAAACTTGTGGTGTCACCATGGGTTCCCCTCTCTCCCCTGTTGTGGCTAAGCTATTCATGGAGGATTTTGAATCAAAGGCTTTGGCCTCTTCTCCTCTTCTACCTAAGATGTGAAAGAGGTTTATAGATGACACTTGTGTCATCTAGTCCCATTGTAAGGAAGAATTGAACCTATTTTTCCTTCATCTTAATAGCTAATCTGGTTCCCTAAAATTCACCATGGAATTTGAAAGAAATGGTAGTCTACCCTTCCTTAACATCCTCCTTTCAAGGAATGGTGATGGCTCTTTTTCCCATCAAGTCTTTAAAAATAAAACTCACACGAAGAAATATATTCATGCTAATTCTCATCATTTCCTGGCTCAAAAGCTTGGTGTTCTCAACCTTTAGTGACTAGAGCTTTAAGAGTTTCTGATGGCAACCATCTTAATGATGAGAAAGCACACCTCCTGAATGTATTCTTGAATAATGAGTACAATAGACACCAATGTACTAAGGCTTTCCTCAAAGCTGAAAGAGGTCCTAAGGCTAGGATTGAACTTAAGAATCATTTTTCTGGTGTTCATCTCCCTTTTATCTAAGGGACCACTGACAAAATTGTGAGGATCCTAAGGAAGCATAAGGTTCCTTCAACCTTAAGATATTTGAATACCATCTAGAGCACCCTAAGATCTGCTAAGGACCTGGTGGACCCTAAATAAGGTGTTTATGTTATCCCTTACTCTTGTGGGACCCCTACATAGGTGAGATTGGTCTCTCAACTAATCAAAGGATTCATGAGCACGCCACTGACATTAGGGATGATAGGACCTACTCCTCTTCTTTGGTTGAACATGTAGATAAAACCAAACATTACATCTACATTGATGAGGCCCAAGTCATTGACAGGATTAATCATTTCCATCATCGAAAATCTAGGGAGGCCTTAGAAATCGAAAAAATGCCCACCAATTTGAATAGAGACGATGGTTAAAATATTAGCAGAAGTTGGGTCCTTGTTCTGTCCTCCTAATTGTTTTTAGGTTTCTTCTTGTCTTTTATAGGCTTCTGATTCCTCTTAAGTTTTTAGAAATTTCTTTATCGTCTTGTTCTTGGACCCATTGTATATTTATATTTTTTGGTTTGTCTTTAATTTGATTGTATGACCGCAATAGTCTCTCTTACTTTGATTATCTTTGGTTGAATTTTATTTATTTTTGATTTTCATTTAGTTTATTTTTAATTAATTTGTTTCTTTTTATATTTATAAGGTCTTACCTCCTATGATATTGACTCCTTTGCCTTTTTTTATTGAGCTCCTTATTTAATGTTTGACTTGGTTATTTTTTCTATTTTAATTTGAAACTTAATACATTTCCTAATCTTAATTATTAGAGTTCGTTCTTGGTGTTTAACGATATTATTTAAATACATAATTTTTCTTAGTTAGTTGTTTATGTTTGTTCATAATTAAAAATCTTTTTTGACTTCATGTCTTGGTTGATGTTTGACTTCGTTTGATTATTTATTTTTAGTCTTTTAAAAAAAATAAGTTAGCATAATTCTTTATTTAATTAGTATAATTTATTCTTATTAATTAATGTTATTAATTAAATAATATTATTAGTAAACTAGTTGTTATTATTTCTGTTATAATATCTCTACATTGTTTTTTATTTAAACTATTATCATGATTTGCAAAAAAAAAGTCGATGTGATTTCTTCTCAAAAACATTTGTTCTTTAATAAATATAAATCACAAAACAATATAGATCACAAAAAACTGAATTCAAAAAATAAATAAAATAGTAATAAAACCTAAAATTTCTAGACATTCATCCATAGAGGAATCATTAAAGCAGGGCATCTTTTGAAGATCATGATTATGCAAACAAATCAATTCAAATTTGAAAAAAAAAATTCTAAGTATCACAGTCACTGTAATAAGAATGCTATGACAAAGATATTTTATCATTGAGCTATTTTTTTGTTCATAGGAAATGTGTAGGAATAAAATGTTTGGAGATTTTAACTGTGGATATTTTCCCTAAAGGGTCAACGGATGTTATTTAACATCAGACCCCTAGGTCGTTGTAAGTTTATTAAAGGTGGGAGGAGGGGTATGAAATCAGTTGTTCAGACCAAATTATTTCTGGTAATGTGGCAGTCTCTTGTTAAATTTAGACCCCTCAGCACTAAACCAAATACCACAAATACGCCCTGCACTATTCCGCTCATGGTTTTAGAAGTTTTGGACTCAAATTTGATGATGTGGGTAGGATTTTCATCATTTAAAGTGCACATGGATATGTTTGTACACCTCATGAATGAAGAATTTGTCTCGATTCGACGATATCAAAGGAGCTTTGTGGTGGTTTTTCTTCCAATACATAACAAGGGGGCAACTGCATAGCGGTAGCCCCTGCCGGGGTTTTTGCGCGAGCTGTGGGACCGGTTTCATCCATGGGCAATCGAGATTGACAATCAATAAATTCTGCAGATGTATTCTATTGTGAGCCCCAACTATTTCTACATGAATCATGCCAACCTCTCCGAAAGCTATTGCATGTAGTACACTTGCCTATCTATTAGGAAATGCTCCAGGTAAATCCATATGTCATTGAATAACCAACGCCTGGTGCTTATCCTATGGGCGCTCTGCATCCTATGCATTTTCTTATGGGTTTTGATCCGGGTGGGGTGGTTATGAGACTCAGTCAAAAACATCAGTATCTGGTGATGAATATATTTATGAATCTAGCATTAAAAATGAACTTACCAGCATGATCCCAGAATTAGACAAGGTATTCTCTTGTAGAATTGAGGCTTCTGTGATCCATCATATTTGTGAAAAGAGCTTCGGCATAAATCACATAAAAAGATCATTGTCAACGCGTTTCGAACCAACTAGTGTTGGTTCGAAACGCGTCGACAATGATCTTTTTATGTGATTTACGCCGAAGCTCTTTTCACAAAGGTATTCTCTATTTTTTAATCTAGTGTTAACTATGAAACTAGTAATTTCGACTATCCTCGCATTATATTTGTAAATTGTACTGCAAGGGTTCAACAATGGAGTGGTGATTTACCGTGAAGTAAGATGGCGTTCTAGTGAATTAGACTTTCAGAATGAGGCACTGCACTTCATAATTTATTGTGTATTCCCCTGGAAAACGACTACTGTGTTCTACTATGTGAAACTTAAAATGGTTTGGTAATTCTTTTGTCATTAACAAAACCTTATAACCTTAAAGTTGGTTTTAAGACTGCTTAGGAAACACAGGGGCTACATTGAGTTTGGTGAAAAATGCTTTGAGGGTTCTCGTTTCTCTCTGTGTTGCAGAGTCCTTTCACCTGAAGCATTAGAGTCCTTTCACCTGAAGCATCGGCAGCTACAGGGGTATGGCCATAACACTACAATGCATAACAGATAACTTATCTCAAGGCATGCACAATTTACAGTAATGGGTTTTCAATGGGTTTCTAATTATATCAACATTTTAATTTTATCGAGCTCCCTGAGAAACTATTACGAGCAACGCCATACATGCCAGGACATGTTGATACCCTCTCGGAAGGTAACATGCAGGGTATCTAATATTTTAAGGAATGTTAGCTGGGCATGAGTGACCATTCAATCAATTATTTAAAATCCATGTATTGGCTGACTGCCATTGTCAAACGGAAAATTTGACAAAGTGCTAAAAATAACATAGCATGTAGCAAGTAAGCCCACCAGCAAGAACCTCCTCGCTTGCTAGTAGCTTATATGCCAGTGGCTTCAATAACACTGAAAGCTATGATTGTAAAACCTTCGGCTATAATTAAGTTAAAAAAATTATCTTGAATAATGCTAATAGGAGGGTCTTAGACCAAGAAATTCATGACACCTTAGTCAAAGTTAAAACCTTCAACAACTGTATGTTGGTTGACATCTATTCTATTTCATTAATCATTCCTTTGGATCTATCGTAGAAATTAATTGCAGTTAATTAGATATTGAAAAATAAATCTTCCATTTCATAATTTTAAAAATATAATATAATTACTCCACTTATTACTATGCTACTTGAATCGATTCCTTTAATAATGATTTATCTATACATTAATAACCAAGTCTGGCAAGACGCCATTAAACCTCACGTTATTATGAACCGATAAAAACAGTGAGAATAAATTGACGACATATATAATGAGAATTATGAATTTGCTTTATATTATAAAAATAGACATAATTTTTTTCCATATATTTCTTTTGAAATAAATAAAAATTATTCTCTATTTAATAATTCAAAATTCAAAATTAATAATTACTCGCTGCTTTAATACCCATTTGTGCATCTCTTAATACTCGGGTCTACCAATATCGGATCAACGCCATTGGGAATGAAATTATATAATCTAGATTACCATGCAACACATTATTATCAAGATACAACTTTAATACCCACTTGTGCATGTCTTAATACGTGGGTCTACCAATATCGGATCTTGTTCAAAAAACTTACTGCATGCATGCACTCCACGTAGTTGTGGTTCCATTATGCATGTGAGTTTCCGGTCAAATTCCATCATGCATGTGTGCTACTTGTATCTGGTACCCATAAGGAATCAGAGCTTCAATGCACAAGTGCTCCGTTATTTCTTGGTTTTATGGCGAACTATAAGTTTATCAAATTTTACCTGCACATCTGGAGTATTTTTCATTTCACATCGACATCGAGCATCTTTAATTTTACATCAAATTTTACCTATATTTTTGGAGTATTTTTCATCTCACTTCGACATCGATCATCCTTAATTTTACATCAAATTTTACTTGCAGTTTTGGAGTATTTTTCATCTCACATCAGCATTGAGCATCCTTTAAAGTCACAGATTGATCCCAAGGCATGATAATAGTGAAATACATGAGCAATGTGTTGTGAAGCTCCCAGGTGGAGCCTCAACCACTGCATGGAACTGGTGTTGGCAGTCTCTGAGTAATGCCACTCAGAGAAAAACGACAGAATCACATCCTAGGGAAAAGAAGCAGAAAATCAAAATGCAGTAAGGATGTAGCTAATAGAATAGCATGGGGCTCCTTCTCCCGAAGGAGATGCGTCGAAGAAAAGGAAATAGCAGAGGACGAAACCTGATTAGGGGTTGCAGTCAATGATTCGACTAGACTCCAAACTACCCAATTTATTGGAGCCAAGAATAAGAAATATGGATTTGTAAGGTGTTGATCTGTGAAGAAGCCAAAGTCCTCCCTCAAAAAGTGATCAATATATCAGAATCAAATGTCTCGGTTTTTCAGAAGACTTTGAAGAAAATTCAGACAGTGAATCTTACACGACTCTTTTGCTAAGAAATCCTCCATACTCATTCTCCAGAGCTTGTGTTGAGTCCCAGTTGAATAGTGTAATAAAAGGCTCTATACCTACATCAAAACTCAGATCGATGTATAAAGTAGGAGACATATGTGATGGGAAGAATTAACACAAGAAAGCCAGTGCGGTTTTTTTGTATGTGATTTTATGCCAGGTAATGGTATTATAAGCATAATTCCCTTTCAAATAGCATTCATAATTTCCTTTCAAATAGAAGACTTGAGGAAAAGATTAATCATCCCAGAGTATCTGAGAATTGCCATGGTGGAAGCTTTGAGAAAGAAAGAATTTGCTTACGATGAAGGTAGACATCGCTGGGACGGCACCAACACTGTGTCGGAAGTTGCCATTATTGCCTTTCTTAATTTGAAGAGCGAAGGACGTCGAGGCCCCACGTTTAAGGACCGGCTTCAGGAGCTTATCAGCGAAGAGCAGGTTAACCTCTTCATTCCTTTATTTTTATCTCTGAATAAAAATATATGTTAGAAGGAAGTTAAGGAATAAAAACTACAAATGCAACAGACAAGTAAGGAAGGCTCGAGCCGAAAGCCTGGATTTAAATGCAATATTTTGTCATGTTATGATTTTCAGATTTGTTATATCACGATTTCAGTGTTTGTATTTTCTTAGTTTCTCCGTTAAATTCTCGAGTTTCTCTCTCCATTGCGTAATGGTTTTCATATAGATATCCTTTTAATTATTTTGGTTTGATTGCAGATTTTTTTAAGATACTACAGTGGTTATTATAATCAAGTGGAACAACATAATGGCTTGCCTACACAACATACCTGTCCATAAATTAAAATGCACAATTTTCATTCTATTGTTCTGCATGTGCATTAGGTAGTTTCAATTTCTTGCCTATTCTCAGGCTGTTGCGTGATTCTGAAACAAGGGCTTCATAGTCAATCGGGATCATACAGTTGAGGGATAGGAAACCAGTGTTATGACGGACTCTGTTTTGTAGGTAAAATTCATCTGCAAATTTTACCTTTGAAATCTGGAATGGAAAGTAAATTTTCTTGGAATTCATAATCTCAATAAACTTGTATATATGAATTATGGGCTGATTGACAATGTCAAAATATTTGGTACAGTATTTGGGGTTAGAGATATGCGCTGATACGATGGTAGGAGACAATATGTAGAGAGGGATTTCTGGAGGTGAAAAGAAAAGAGTCACAACAGGGGAGATGATGTTTGGAGGCGCCAAAGCTTTCATGGTGGATGAAATTTCGACGGGGCTGGACAACTCTACCACATATCAGACAATGCAGTCCCATGTTCTCCATTCTTAATTTCCTACTATTTTGTACCAATGGAGAGTAAGATAGCTTATTTGTAAGATAGATTATTTTTTGGGAAGGGCCTCATATGAAGATGCTTACCAAATAATTTGGTGATTCCCTCTTTTTCTTGTCTGGTTGGTTGAACCCCTGTAGCAGTGGCTGGCTTGCCCTGTTTCTTCTATGGTCCTTCCTGAAACATCTTAATCTTTTTGCTAACATGCACTGGAATGAAGCGCCTCAACCCTCCTTAGCTGAAACTCAAGCTTCAAGCTCCGACCTTGACACCTGAAACGAAAATTCTTAGCTCCTGAAACTAGCTCGAAACTGAAACATCCGGAACAATCTGGCAGTTTTCGAATACAGTAATTTGACAAAGGTAATCCTATCCAACAACAGTCTCACCGGAAACCTTCCTCCGCCCTCCACAGATGGTAAAGACTAATTTCATAGTGTGTTTGGTCTCAAGAAGTTCAGAGGCGATGGTAGCCAGCTACCTGAGAGGTGGCAGACGGTGGTAGCCAGCTGCCTGAGAGGTGAAAGGTGGCAACTATATAATAAACTTTTCATAAAATGCCAACAGAGATGTTGCCAACGCCTAAGTTTCATGTTTGTCACCACAATTTTCCAGACTTTGGATAAAATATAAATTATCACCACATGTCGACATTGGTATAAGGGAAGCTTGCAATGAGAGGTCCTTTCTTGCCCAGCCAAAAACCTTCATTAAAATTTTAATAGACGGAAATTGTAATTCTAAAACATTGGTTGAACGATGATAACACAAAAAAAACATGGTCCACGAATGAATTAATGAGGGTCATTGATCTATCGATTGCTATAGTCCTACTGAAGGCAGGGACTAATAAGACTTACTCAGATTTGTTCAAAGGAAATATTATGGAGTGATATACAAATATTATGGAAAATAGGAAAATAGATATTAGTTATTTACCATCGTTTCCTCACACTCTTTGTATTCCTCGTTATTTTGATTTATAGCATTCTTAGCCGAGATGCATTTTGTTGGGGTTCCAATTGGAATAAGGATTATGTTGGGTGTAGCAAAGCTAATATCATATTGGACAGGCAAGGACTCTATGCTAATGACATCTTTGGCCAAGCATTTGAGTGAGGAGAAGGAATGATTCTAGTAGGTAGAGAGATCAGCTATCTAGCTAGAGACTTTTAAGTTTTCTTGCGCTCTTTCCTTGAGTTGGCACACGAGGAGGTTCCGGAGAGCCTAGAGCATCGAACTATCTTAACCTCCTTTGTGGCAAGAACCCCTCTCGTGATTGACTCTGAGACTTCATAATCAAGCATAACTACAAAGGTGGCTTCGTCAAAGGTGGTGGGGGGACGTCCATGGCCCCAACCTTTGCCGAGACGTCGACCTTTGCCTTTGTCTTAATTCATCATTAGGAGGCAGTACGGAAATCATTAGGAGGCAACAGGGCAACGTCACAGAGCCAGAGCCGGAGGAGATGAAGGGTGCGTTGAAGGGAATAACTAAAGTAGAATAATGTCCAGAGAAGAGAATGTCCTTGGTCCTTGTCATTTTTATTACAGGAGTGAGCAAGCACATGATTTAGGTATAAGGATTGTGAGTGCCATCAAGGTGAATTAAAAGCCATGAATGCGGCTTGGTGAAGGAGAGGTGCCAGGTGGTGGTCACTGACAATGACTCTGGGGAGTCACGTTTGTTGTCTCGCGAGCACCTAGATCCGAGGGAAAACATTTAATACATGATTATGAAATGTTATATATATAATTTGAAAATAATAAAATTTATAATATTAAATATTTAACTTTTAAATTAATAAAACAATTATTTATGTGTGGGTGCAATTTAAAAAAAAACATATAGATATTTTAAATTAATTTTATTTCCAAAAGTTTCTATTTATTTTGTAAAAAAAACATACATTTTTCATTTTTTTTTTTTAAATTTAATAATAAATTTGCAACTATATATATATTCAATCTCTTAAAATTTTTAGGAGTTATCTATATGTGAGACTTTTTGGACTTTTTAGTAGATTTCTAATGAGAATCTAGTGTTTTTTTTGTGGTGAAATCTTGATTTGTATTGCTTAAATTAGTTTTTTGGCTACATATATGGATTCTTCAAACTAACCACTTTCAACTAAGATATCGGCTATTTTACAATCACTCAAAAAGTAATAGTGATTATAGTTCCACATGATATTGTTAAACAAAATAAAACTCAATTTAAAGAAAATCAACTCTACTTATACATATAAGAGATTTGATGATACTCATATATACTTGGATTAATAGGTTACTCATCTTAAACCTTAAAAAAGTTATATATATAAAAGAACATATTTTTTAGTTATTATGTTTTTTTAGTTATTATGTAGCCCTTATTTAATACGGAATCTACAAAGTTTATCCACTTTAAAAATCTTTAAATTAAAAAAAAAATTATATATATAAAATAACATATTTATTTATTTAGCCCCAAGGGTTAGCTCAACCCGTTGATTCCCCATTGTTAAAGTACCTTGTCGATCGAGAAGTCACAGGTCAATTCTCCTCAATGCCCTTGGGTTAGGCTCAGCTAGTATGTTGCATGGCTTAATCTCCTTCGGGATTGATAGACTCGTAGAAAAACATATTTTATTTATTTATTATGTAGTAGTTATTAGTCCCTGCCTGGGACTATTAGCGATCGATAGATCGTTGACCGCCCATTAATTCATTGGTTGACCATGTTTTTTTTGGCGTTATCATTGTTTAACCAAAGTTTTAAAATGACAATTATCGTCTATCAAAATTTTAACCAAAGTTTTTGGCTGGGCAAAAAAGGACCTCTTATTGCCGGCTTCGCTTATACCAATGCAAAAATGTGGCGACAAATTATAATTTATCCAAAGTCTTGAAAATTATAATAACACACATAAAACTTAGAACTTAGGCGCATGCAAAGTTTTTTTATATAGCTGACACCTCTCACCTCTCAGGCAGCTCGCTACCACCGTCTGCCACCTCTTACCACTGCAACGCCACATTATTTATTTGTTGTCCATCGATGGTGAGGTTTTCCTTTCTCCTGTAACAGGGGCTTAGCTTTTACAGGGATTCAAAATCCATTGAATGTGTTGCAGAGGTTGAAGGTCTGGAAGAGCCATGGCCTCCAAAAGCAGCTCCACGCTCACTCTCGCTCTTCTTCTTGTTCTTTCACAGTTCTTATATTCAGCTCAGTTCGGAGAAGCGAGGAACCCGGAATTGGAAAACACGACCCTTGAGAAATTTATGGAGGCTGCTGCGAGATACAAGATGACATTCAACGGAGCCATCACGGATCAGGTTATTGTTGGTGCCAAAGGTTCCAATGCTCATAATTTCATCAGTCAACTACCAGATGGTTATGACATGCAGGTAAAATTTATATTTTCTTTCTCATCTTCCATTTCTGGCAAGTACAGTCGATTTGAATTTCCTTTCATTTGGGTAATACAGGTGGGTGAGCGCGGAGTCCAGACGTCCGGAGGGCAAAATCAACGTATAGCTATTGCAAGAGTTATGCTCAAGGATCCTCCTCTATTTCTTCTAGAGGAGGCCACGAGTGCTCTAGATGCACAGTCGGAGAAGATTGTTCAGGATGCTCTAGAGCAAGCTTCAGTCGGACGCACAACAATTACAGTCGCCCATCGCCTCTCCACAATCCGCAACGTGGACATGATTGCGGTGGTTCAAAATGGTCATGTGATATGGTAGTGCCAAATCAATTGTCTGATTATTTAATAAGAACTGTGCAGGGGAAATGCTGGTCGGTCGTGCGAGAGCTCTTTTCATGGATGAAATTTCAACAGGATTGGACAGTGCTACGACTTTCCAAATTATCAAATGTCTCCGCCAAACTATCCATCTCTTTAATGCGACAGTGTTGATCTCTCTTCTGCAGCCCGCCCCGGAAACATATGAGCAGTTTGATGATATCATCTTACTGTCTGAAGGAGAGGTGGTGTATCAAGGACCTCGAGAATCTGTGCTTGATTTCTTCTAGTCCATGGGCTTCAAGTGCCAAGAAAGAAAAGGGGTTGCTGATTTCTTACAGGAAGTAAGCATTATTTCTTATACAATTATGTTTTGTCTGGTGGTTTGTAAGTGGTGGTTGTTACGAACTACCATCTAAATCTTAAAGCTGAAAGATTTACAACATTTTCACATAGAGGATGTCTGCAGAGCTTGATAACCTTTCTGAGATCCGGGTTAACATAGTTATTTTCTATCCTTTTACAACATTATTCATTAAATGGATTGTTTTAATCTATGCTGCAAATAAAGCTTGTTAGATTTCACTTCTTAATTACATTTGCGGTGGCGCTTCTTGAATTATACAGGTGACCTCGAGAAAGGATCAACAACAATATTGGGCAGTTGAAAGCCGACCATACCATTACATATCCGTCAAGGAATTTGCAGAGGCCTTTCATTCATTTCATGTTGGCAAGGACCTTTCAGAAGAGTTATCCCGTCCATATGATAGAAAAAGGAACCATCCCGCTGCTCTTACATCTTCTAAGTATGGTGTCAGTAAAATGAACATATTCAAAGCCTGCTTTTCCAGAGAATGGCTGCTTATGAAGAGAAATTCTTTTGTGTATATATTCAAAACAGCACAGGTGAGTTGGAACCCAAACTAGGAGAAGCCGTGCCATTTTTTAATTCGTTATAGAAGAAAAGAAGTATGAATCCTGACAAACAGATATGCAGATTATGGTTGTAGGGGCGGTCACAATGACCATGTTTTTACGCACGAAAATGCATCACCGAACTATTAATGATGGAAACCTGTACATGGGAGCTCTTTTCTTTGGACTAGTCCATGTTATGTTCAATGGTTTTCCAGAATTATCAATGACAGTTAGCCGTCTTCCAGTTTTCTACAAGCAAAGAGACCTTCTATTCTATCCATGTTGGGCTTATGCTTTACCAACATGGATAGTGAGGATTCCACTCTCTTTGCTAGAAGCAGGGAGGTTTGTGTTACATACTATGTTATCGGTTTTGCACCAGAGGCTGAGAGGTAATTCTTATAGCCTCTGTACCTAAATGAATTTCTATATCCTTATATTAGTAAACATGAATAGAAGTGTAAGAAATCTCACTGATTAATTAATCAAATCAACTAGTAAACGAATTCATTCCGTAGATATGTTTGAAAGAATGAGAACTATGACTGATATATTTGTGAATCAGTAACACGCACAGAGGTTTCAGTTTTGTACATATATAGGACTATGAAAAAAACTATTGTGCTGTTATATAGAGGCCATCTTCAACTCGTTTATTATGCAATAGATACCTGGCAGAGAACTGCCAAAAAGTCAATCTCCAAAATTGCTAGCCATTTTTTTCTTTGTAGCCTCATTTTGTACAATGCTAAACATTTGCATTATTTAAAGTTGTCCAATGTTGACAACCTGCCTAATAAATCGAAATTAGAAAATCTAGTTTACAGTCTATTATCTCTTCATCGATCTCCCAATTCGAGAAAGTTACAGGACTGCTGGAGAAATGGAATAGAAACAGATGAACTGGTTTAATTTTAGAGATTGAATTTTTTCCCAAGGAGCCTGACATTAAAACACCACATCAAATCCCTTTTATGTGAAATGGTACCTATATATATATACTTCGTCTCTGTTTTATTAATGTGTGAACAAATACAAGAATGGAAGCAAAATGTAACATCTTCCTTTGCCAAATTTGCCCTGTGAAAAAGAAAATTAAAGCAGGCACGTAAAGATTCTTTCAGTTGTCAGAACACTAAAATATTCAATGAGTAATCAAGGAGATTGCCTTGATTGTTGCAGGTTCTTTAGGCAATTCTTCCTCCTCTTTGTGATGCATCAGATGTCGTTGGCACTTTTTAAATTCATAGCCTCATTGGGTCGAAACATGATCGTCTCACAAACATTTGGATCATTCGCTTTGCTCATTGTGTTTGTTCTTGGAGGATTTGTGGTATCAAGAGGTATTTGACAGTATAGTATATGCAAAGATAATTATTTACTCCAAAGAAATATACTTTAGAGAAATCTTCAGCTTTTCGACTAGAAAAACTTGGGTTACAAGAAATGCTTCATTTTATTCATGTTTCTGGAACAGAGAATATACCTAGCTGGTGGATTTGGGCATATTGGTGCTCACCGATGACCTATGGCCAAAACGCCATAGCGGTGAATGAATTTCTGGCTCCCAGATGGGACAAAGTAAGTGTTATCATGTCCCGATAGAGTGTCCTATAATCCTAATGCCAGGAAAGAAATATTGAATATTACCTTTCCTCTAAATATTTCATCTTTGTGCAGCCTATCAGTAACAGCTCCAATGAAACAGTTGGACGTGCTGTCCTAGAATCTCGTGGATTATTTGCTGAAGCTAAATTTTACTGGATTGGTATTGGAGCATTGACTGGGTTCTGTGTGCTTTTCATCATTCTATACACTGTTGCTTTAGCGTGCCTCAACCGTAAGTCTGGCATTCCATTATAAGGTTTGGTTTGCGCTACTGTTTCTCTCATCACAAATTATCCTAAGCGTGAGATCTAATAAAACCTCCTCCAATTACAGCTTTAGGGCAATCACAGGCTGTTATATCTGAAGAGGTTATTGAAGAGAAGCAAGCAAACAGAACTGGAGAAAGCAACCAATCAAGCAAACATCGTTCTGTTCAACTGACATCACAAAGAAAGTCCACTGGTAAGTCGAGCTCTCTAGAAATACTCTGGTATTGTGAATATTCAATCTACTGCTCACAGATACAAGTACAATGTAAATGGAGACGGTGCTAATTGTAACTGATTAAAATATTCAATAGAGAATTAAATGAGAAACTTGAATGGACTAAATCTAAAACTTCTCTGTAACAGCTTGTCTCAGACAATTGTAAGACAAGCTGTTATAGAGAGCTTCTGTGTTGTTCTTGATTGAGACTCGAAAGCACTGTTTTTGCCTTTGCTCGAAAGAAAGGATGAAACAATTGCACTACAAAATTTGCAACCAATAAAATTCTTTAAGCTGGTCATATCCAAAGCTTTTTGAAAGTAAATGAAAAAATCTGCACTATTCATTCATAGATTTAATAACTTTGTGAGTGATGTTTACTTGTCAGAGAGGAGAGATAGTCTAACCTCTGAAGACAATTCTACACATGATGGAGAAGTCAGTGTCACTCAAGTCTCCGCACAAGACAAGAAAGGAATGATCCTTCCTTTCCAGCCATTGTCGATGGCTTTTGAGAACATAAACTATTATGTGGACATGCCACCGGTATGTGTATCTACAAATCATTCAACTGAATTTGTAATCTGCCACTCGTTTGACATACCCAGCTTCTTTCAATGGAATATCTAGAACTAATGTTTAGTTTTGTAACAGGAGATGAAAAGTGAAGGCTTGAATCAAGACAGGCTACAACTCCTTTCTAATGTAAGTGGATCCTTCAGACCAGGGGTACTTACGGCCTTGATGGGAGTTAGCGGTGCTGGAAAAACTACCCTAATGGATGTCTTGGCTAGAAGAAAAACAGGGGGCTATGTTGAAGGGAATATAAGCATATCTGGATTCCCCAAGAAGCAAGAAACATTTGCTCGCATCTCAGGATATTGTGAACAAAATGATATCCACTCTCCCAATGTCACAGTCTTTGAATCACTCGTGTATTCTGCATGGCTCCGTCTTCCTTCGGAAGTTGACGAGAAAACTAGAATGGTGGGTCTAGATTTCCTCTTTCCATGTAGTGCTTCAGTGTAAGATATTTCCTTGTTATTGAGACTATGCAAGCAGCTTTTAAGTTTTATTCTCAGGTTTTTGTTGTTACAATAACTGCAGATGTGATTTTTGTTGTTACAATAACTGCAGATGTTTGTGGCAGAAGTCATCCTCCTATTAAGTTTTACTCTCAGGTTTTTGTTGTTACAATAACTGCAGATGTGATTTTTGTTGTTACAATAACTGCAGATGTTTGTGGCAGAAGTCATCCTCCTATGTTAGTTTAAGGGCATTTTCAAAGAAGAGAAACTACATTCACAAAGCAAGTAACTATACCACTTATTATAAGTTTCGCTTGCAATTTTTCCAGATTTAGTATTGTATTTCTATATTATAATTTAATAGAATCAATGTTCCATTTCAAATCCCATTTCAAATAGGACAGAATACAATCTATTTGTGTTGTCCTTGTAGACCTCGGCAGGGACTACCGCCATGGCAGTGGCTCCTTGTTTAATACCGAGACTACAAATTTTATCCATTTTAAATAAAATTAATAAGAAAAATAAAATATCAATTAAAAATTAATAACTGCAGGTAGACCTAAACGCTATAATCTTGGTTAAAAATGCTTCGAACGCTAGACATATCAATTTTGTGACCTATCTGATGCAAGGAAGAATAACATTAGTATTCTTTGCACAACTAGAGTTAGGAGAGAGCTTACGAGAGAGGTGACATGACTCCTTTTTAAGAGTATACATACGAGTTACAAATCAACTCCTCTCACTTTAATATTCTTTGTAAAGCTTCGGTACCCTAATATCATTTAAAATGTTAAAAAAGTTATTTGATGTGTTTATTTAAAATTCATTTATGTTTTAAGATGATTTTACTGAACATGATTTATATTGCAAAGAATAAATTATTTTCATACGTCTCGCATGCTAATTTTTGTTTTTGAATTTCTCCATTCTTATATATACATTCTTATATATACATATATCTTAGTTAGGGACCTTTCATTATTAATAAAACGATTAGGGCTCAACGGTTAATTGGTTATACATATATCTTAGTTAGGGACCTTTCATTATTAATAAAACGATTAGGGTTCAAAGGTTAAGAGGTTATGGATTAATAGGTTAGGGTTTAAGGTAATTTTAGGGGTTTAGGGCATAGGGGATTTAGAGGATTTTTAAGAGACGATGAAATTATAGTATGGAAAAGTTAATCTTTTAAGCATATTGTCATTGTATGAATTTTCCACTCGAAAGAATAATTTTAGATTCATTTAAGCTTTACATCCATCTGAACTTCAACTTAAGTGAAAGAATTAATCCTAATAAACAATTTATCCTCCTTGATATGTTCAATTTCATTGGCAATGTGTATGCTAGTGCATATGTTTCCTTTGAACACTTGCATTAAAAGATGAAGTGGAAGGACGTTCTTCCTTTAGGAAATGAGTCCCTTATCAATGAAGATGGAGTTTTATGTTGAACTCAAGCTTACTACAAAAAAATCATTATTAATCCAATAAAAAATATCTTAGATATTGAACCATGATATACTTTCAGGTTTGCTTCCATTTTTTGTCATTTTTGTCTGAAACTATAACTTATTGAATCTTAATGAAAATTTTCCATTGCATGGTATTTTTCTCATTAAATATAATTAATAAATTAGATATCCCATTGTTAAGGATAGGCAAGTCAACCCAATTATAGGTTATTTTAACCTAAAATATGTGTAATATTTTCAAGTCTAATCTTTATCCTTTCCTTCGATGTTCTTCTCCAAACCCTTTGGCCTCCTCTTATCCATTCTTTTTTAGTTTAGAAAACATGTCCAATGGCTAGAATGCCTTTGATTCAGACATCGAAGATTCCACAGTAATAAGATTTTTCTGCCAACGTTTCGAATCCCAACTGGGATCCATCATCAGGGCTAGAATGCCATTATAGGAAAAAATATTAAATACATGAAATACTTTTCTAAACACTCTGGATACTTTAAAATGGCAAGGGTTCCTTACATTTAGAAAATGGATAGAGCTCAACATTGATAACAAGCATTGGATCCACAACTAGTAGAAAAAAAAATAGTAGTAGAAAACTAAGAGAGGGTTTTGTAGTCCATAATATATTGTGTTTTTCTAGTTGGTTCTCCATCTCCAACATTTTGTGCATGGGTTTCTCAAAACAATACTTGGAAATTATAACCACCATTTAGAATGAATAAAAAGGAAATGTATTAAGTCCATGGGGTTTTGGATAGACGGTGATCGAGTGCTCTATTAAGATACTCCTTGATGTGAAGTCATCAATTCAATTCCCCACCCCGATCGGGGTAATATATTGGACATGATGAAGATGTAGTCCTGCCAAGATTACGAAAAAAAGGAAATGTATTAACAATTTTTACGAAATAAATATTCTAGTACATCTCTTTCATTCCAATGTACATGAACAAGGATGTTCATGTCTTATAGAACCTTAAATTGCATATTAATCGTCTAATCATTTATAAAGAAATTTAAACTAGATTGAAATCCTCATAGCAATTGTGTGAGACTTGTATTGTGTAGTATTTGCATGTCATTTTTTTCTTTAATGCTTCCTTAAAATTTCATTTGTGTCATAATATTTCATCATTGATTTGGATAGGGTTAGGGGTAAGAACTTGAAATCTCCTAGTTGTAGTAAAAGCTCTATAGTAATATCAGGGGTTGCCTGTGGTATTGTTTAATGAGCCTCTACAACTCCTCATTCGTTCCTAAGCCATGCTAGTGATATTGAACAAAGCTAGAAAACAAACAATTATGCAGTGCAAGGGAAAAGACTATGAAGGGGAGTACGAATTGTCATGTCTTTGGGTTGTTATAGGAAGACTGCCCACAAATTCCATTGGAACAACTTCCCACTTTGTCTCAAGTATATCATGTGGTTGGAGTAATCATGATCCAGGTGTATATTAGTGGCCACCCACCTATTCCACCTAGACCCCCTAGTTAGCTTCATCTGTTTCCTTGTTCATTTCAACATTTACTATTTTTAGCAGTTTTTTGGGTCCTCAACTTCCGAAGCAGTTTTGACCCCCTAAACGACATTTTTTGGGGTCCATAACAAGACCATATTTGTAGGCAGGGGCCTGTGGTGAAACTTATAGTACCTAGAGAGACCTTTCCAAGAAGGTAACATATGCGCCAAATGGAGATAATATAACCAACTTACGACCCCGGGAAGTTGGCTGCCCAACTAACCCCAACGGTGCCCACAAACTCTTGGTGTTACATATCCTAGGGTTAGGGTTTTCTCATGTTTTCCAATAATAAATGGGTCCTTGAGCCTCATTGTAATACAATTCAGAGGAATGTAGCCACCACATCTCTTCTCAAAGATAAGCTACCATCGCCCGAGCTATCTTATTTCCATTTTGTTTGTAAGCATAGTTCAGTATTTTTCTATTGATGAAATTAAGTGTTTTTCTACTACATCTCTGTGTTTATGATTATATCTATAAGTTGTTGCATTCCTGTTTAAGTTCGGATCAGTGGTATTAGAGCGGTTTGCTCTTTCTCTGTTTTTCTTTGCATATCCCCAACGAGGTCAGCGTATAAGCAGTTAGGGATTGATCTGGTTAAACCATTGTAAGATCAGCCTCGTAAAACCTGACAGCCTCCCATGGCAGAAGAAAAGAAAGATGAGGGGGCAGGAGATCCTTTCAAAATGTTTCTTAAGGAAGCCCTCGAGCTATAGAGGGATGCGATGATGGATAACTTTGCCTAGATCCTTCGACAACTACCCATAGCTGATGCATCTTCATATAGTAGCCACTCTGGAGGCTCCACTCCTTTTAAGGTACAAATTAACTTCGAGTTTCCCATATTCAAAGGCCTAATAGATGCAGACACTGTAAATAAATGGTTAAATCTATTGGAAGGATATTTTTCAGTTCATGATTTTTCCAATTACGAAAATATTACTTTTGAACTTCTTAAAGCTACCCCACATGTCAAGGATTGGTGAGAAACCTACTGTGAACAAAAGGACGAGAGTGAACCCTCGCCGTTTTCAGACACACCCACTTGGAATTATTTCCGAGATTCCATCAAGGAACAATATTACCCCGTTAATAGCTATGAAGAAAAATACATAAAGTTGACCATGCTATGGCACTGAAGGGACCAAGTTCTGCCAGAGTTCACAAGTAACTTCCATACGCTTTGCACGAAGCTGGGTATCAAAGATACTAAGCGACATTTGGTGCTCAAGTACAACAGTTTTCTACACAAGTACATCCAAGATGAGATGGAGTTCCTGGACATTTCCTCACTCGGCACGACGTATCAGTACATTGTCAAGATTGATCAGAAGTTTAAACAGAAGAAGTGGGACTTTGGAACTGTGAATCCAAAACAAAGAAAAATCACCCCCAAACCACACAACAAAGGACCAAGCTAAGGCGGCAGTACCTAGGACAGCCCACCGAAGCCACAAGAAAAGAACAACACCCCAAAGACGAAGAAGGACAAAGGAAAATGGTATGAGTGCCATAAGAGCTCCACTCACAATACAAGTGAGTGTTGGGCCAAGTAGTCACTGGTAGCTGAGCTAAAGGTTTCCAAATTAGATGCAAGTTCTGACTACGAATCAGAACCTGATAAGGAAACTAACAAAGGGAAGCAAATCATTGATGCGGATCCCGGTACCACTGTGGCCACCACCAAGATCTAGAAGATTGAGCCTATAGATCCAGAGGAGGGGGAACACCTATTCCAGTCACGGATGTGGGTGAAGGTTTCTCCACTACAGTTGATCATCGACAGTGGGAGCCAAAAGAATCTAATTTTAGCAAAGCTCATGAAGCGGCTGGGCCTAATAACTATAGCATATCCACAGTTGTACACCATTAGGTGGCCTCACCAAGGATGAGATATTCGTGTGTGTCAGTAGTGTCGCTTTCCCTACAACATCAAGCCCTTCATGGATGAGGTATTGTGTGATGTTTCTCCTCTTCAAGTTTGTGATGTATTGTTAGGACAACCATACTTGTGGAAGCAACATGCTGTATATGAGTCTAGACATTTCTATGTGATTATTACTTTGGCTAATAAGTTGTACAGGATACTGGAGGTAGCCCCACCTACTGCCATATATTTGATCACTACAAAGCAATGCAGTAAGATCATTTCCCATACCAGGGAATGTGTTTCCCTTACGATTTGCCCCCAGGGAAAGAAGAAGGTTGTGGCCACAGATTCCAAGCAGGGCTCCTCTCCATAGCAACAATAGATGGGAAAGGTTGTGGAGGAGTAAAATGATATTTATGCCTCACCCACAGGGGTACCTCTACACTGTCAGGTCAAGCACTCCATCGATCTGAACCCGGGCGCGCCGCTACCCAATGGACTGATCTATCGACACTTTGTTATGGAGAATGATGAGATCAAGAGGCATATTTAGGAAGTATTGCAAAAAGGCTACATCAGGCCAATCTCATCACCTTATGGGAGCCTGATTGTATTGGTACAGAAGAAGGATGGGACCTGGAGGCTCTGTATTGAATATTGGGCATTGAATAATATCATTGTCTAGAATAGGTACCCAATGTCACAAATTGATAACCTTTTGGGCCAGCTCAAGGGGGCGAAATATTTCAACAAGATTGACTTCAAGTTAGGTTATCACTAGGTGCCTATTGAACCCTTCAAATCCAAGGAGGGATTTTTCGAATGGTTTGTCATGTCATTCAGATTGACGAATGCCCCCGCAACCTTCATGAGACTGATGGAATATATCTTGTGACGCTTGACCACTGCATTTTTGGTGGTGTATTTAGATGATATCTTGATCTTCAACTAGATTTGGGAAGAGAACCTCCACTATATTTGACAGGTACTTCAAACCCTGTGCCAACATAGGCTATGTGCTAACTTCGAGAAATGCACCTTTGGCCTGACCCAAGTTCAATATCTGGGGTACATCATTGATGAGCAAGGTGTACATGTGGACCCATCGAAGATACAAGTCATTCAAGATTGGCCAGCCCCAACCACTCTAACTGAGCTCTGCAACATTTTGGGTCTTTCCAATTTCTACCATAGGTTGGTGTTGGAGTTCTCTCATATCACTTTGCCTTTAAGTCAAGTGACCAAGGGCGGAGCAAAAGAAAAGAAAATTGGTTGGAAACCCAAAAACAAGCGTTCTGCGAGTTGAAGAATCATCTTTTTTCTACACCAACGCTCACATTACTAGACCTGCAACAACTATTTGAGATTGAGACAAATGCCTCCAAATATGTTACTGGTGCAATTATTACTCATAATGGGGATCCAATGGCTTACCACAGTGAGACACTTTCAGACACAGTTTGAAAGTACCCCACTTACAACAAAGAAATGTATTCCATTGTGCAAGCCTGTCATCAATGGAAGCATTACATTCTGGGCAAGGTAATGGTCATCCACTGAGGCCACCGACCTCTATAGTTCATACAGACACAAGGGAAGTTGTAAAATGATCACACTCAGAAATGGACCACCTATTTGCAACAGTTCCATTTGAACATTAAGTATAAGAAGGGAAGCACCAATAATGTTGTTGATTGCCTCAACTGACCACCGGTCATGGCGCTAACCACTATGCTCAACTCCTGTGGGCACGAGACATTGGGGTGGCTGCATCTTTACAAGAGAGATCTAGAATTCAACAACATATACCAGAAACTCCTGGAAGGGAAGAAAGTTCCAAATTTTCACCTTTAGGATGCACTGTTATGCCACCTAAGACACATCTGTGTTCCTTTAAGTGAACGTGACAAGATGATTTGTAAGGCACACTACCATTGAGTCACTAGACATTTCAGAGTATAGAAAATAGTGGAGGTATTGCAGAAGTATTTTTATTGGCCGAAACTTTGTGAGGATGTTGGGAATTACATTAGATTCTGCACCACCTACACAATTGCCAAACCAACCATCAAGAAGCAAGGCCTGTATACTCCTCTACCTACTCCTAGCCGACTATGGGTATCTATCTCCCTGGATTACATGTCAGGCCTTCCTTCTAATAAGCATGACAATGATTGTATTTTCGTGGTTGTCGAAAAATGCTCTAAGATGACCATCATGGCAGCTTGCGAGAAGAGTATCACAACAGAGGCCACTACTAAGCTCTTCTTTGATTGAGTATGGGTACACTTTGGGATCCCACAGTCCATTGTCTCAGATCGGGATAGCAAATTCCTGAGTGTATTTTGGTCAAGTCTCAGGTCAATGCTAGATACAAAATTAATAAGTCCATGTATTTTGATCCCCAAACTGATGGTCAAACAGAGGTTGTGAACAAGATGATTGTACACATTTTGTGCATGTACAACCCGAAGCTTCCACACACGTGGGATGAAAGTATGCCCTATGTCCGACACAGCTACAACAAAGCTCTCCAAAGCTCAACAGACCACAACCCCTTTCAGGTAGGATTGGGATTTAATCCATTATGCCCCATTGATGTGGCCATACCATTTGCATC
>APFE030567547.1:16419-36453 GCA_000404065.3 Pinus taeda | reverse complement strand
AAAAGTGCGTGAAATTTTCTCCACATGAAATAAACTTTTTCTCCACATAAAAGTGCGTGAATTTTTTTTCTACATGAAATAAACTTTTCTCCGCATAAAAGTGCGTGAACTTTTTCTCCACATGAAATAAACTTTTCTCCGCATAAAAGCGCGTGAACTTTTTACATGAAATAAACTTTTCTCCGCATAAAAGTGCGTGAACTTTTCTCTACATTAAATAAACTTTTATCTTCATGAAAGTGTGTGAACTTTGCTGCACTATAATTTATCATCTGAGATGAGTGGGTTGCCATCAAGTACAACATATGTATCATAATGCCAACACAAATTTGCATCAAATATTGCCTATTTTTTCATCCACTTTTGTGTCGGGTTTATGCATGGGGTTTTGTATCCACTTTTGCATCTACTTTTGTTGCATCCAATTTGTTTTCCACTGTTGCACCCATGTTTGCGTCCATTTTTGCATTCCCTTTTTGCATCTTGTTTTGCATCTTGTTTTGCATCCAAGTTTGCATCTTCATTTGTTTCTTTTGTTGTATCCACTTTTGCATCCATATTTGTTGAGCCACAATTTCTTCCATGTTATGCATATATCATTGCACACATAGTTTCTTCCACTTTTTCATCCATATTAGAATCCTCTCTTCTGTCCAATTTTTCATTGAATATTGTGTATGTTTTTGTGTCCCCTTTTGCATTGACTTTTAAGTCAAGTTTTGCATCTACTTTTGTTTCATCCACTTCTACATCTAATTTTGTGTCCACTATTTCACGCATGCTTGTGTCCATGTTTACATTAATTTTTACATCTTATTATGCATCCAAGTTTGTGTCCATTGTTGCATCCACTTTTGTTTCACAACAATTTGCACCAAGTTTTTCACCTATTATTGCACCCATATTTACTTCCATTGAATCCACATTTGCATCCAAGTTTTCATGACTATTTCATCTATTTTTCTTCTCATGGTCAAGTTTACCATTTATTCACATAACATAATGGTCATAGGTGCATCCCCACTAGGAGGTTGCCCTACAATTCCCCCTTGTGTAGGTGCAATATTTGCAACAATCATGATTTGGCATTGTTGCTGAGGTGGGAAAGGATTGTTCAACACAATAGGTTGTGTGGAGGAATTTCACTAAGCATTGTTCTCATTGACCTTGTCCAAATGTGGAAAATTATGTTTCATATCGCCCTAACATAAATCTTACAGGGGAACTTTAGCTTTCATTTTTTCTTGCCCCCGACATTGGCGTTTGGAGCTTATGGTTCATTCTGCTCATTCAAAATAGTTTTCTTATTCTTCTTCTTTTTACCATCTAGTTATTGTGGTCTACCTAGTCCTTTGGATCGAACCAATTTAATGGTGGTTGTTTGGGAATAATTTTTAATTGTATTGGTTGTAGGCGCATTCAACGCGGAAATATGACAAAAAACTAACTAGTTTAACCTCCCAACCAACTGAAAATAACCCATTATTCAAAATTATAAGAGTTTGGTTCTTCCACTGTGATTAATGCTTTGCTACTACCTTGCGCATAGCCTGAACATGGAGGAAGGCCAAAACAATATTCAATTTGATTCAAGTGTTTCTTTAGGTTCTTCATGGAAAGTTGTAACTCATCAGACACAAGGAAAAATTTCTCCTTCGCCTCATTGTGATCCAGTATCAACGATATACATGTATTAGTTGTATCTTCCTCTCGTGTGTGCTATTTTAAGAACCCAATATGCTATCTCTCTAGCCACTTCGATACCTATCAAACATATGTGCTTTCCTACAATGTCATGTTTCATTACCATTATTTTGTCATCAATATTGAGTGAGTGCGGACGCAATACAAAGGTGTTGAAGTTTAAACGTTCTATTGGGCTTGAAAGCCTCGTTTTATGTTATGGACCACTCAACATAGGCTTTGATTGCATTGAAAATGCATTGTAATCTTGAAACAACGATAACACAAACTTAATAAAATATGAATGTTTTCTTAAGAGATGGAAGTGAAGGGTAGAGGAATCCAAGGAGGAGAGGAACTTGGGAGATGAGGGATTTTCTCAAGGATGGATTCAGAGAAGAACTTAAAGGAGAAGGATTCTTTCTTAATTGAAAAATATATCCAAAGCAAAGGATAAACCTAGCCAAACCTGACCATAATAGTCTAAGTGAGGGGTTTAGAGTTGACACGAAAAAGGAAAGAAAGAGAAAACAATGTAACTGATGCTCGAGGGATGCATTGGGAGAGAACAATAGAAATAAAGGAAACAAAAAAGGGTAGCAAATTATCCACTATACAGAGTTAAAGTAGTATCCCTAGAAAAAACCTCCTATGGCATTATTGTAGTTGACAAAACAATAGCGCTTGAATGCTAATAATTGAATACATTACAAGGCCTTGTAGCTTAAATTAACATCTGCCTTGTGTAAATTATGACTAGTTCTTGGAGAAAATGGCCACGCCTACAAATTATGAGTGTTCTGCAGAGGCTTGTAGGATGATAATGAAAAAAAATGATGGCTTTATAAATACATATCCCAATAACATAACTAATATTAATTTCAAATCAGTTACAAACATTAAATCAATACTAATTCCAAAGGGATCTAACACCAAATTGGAGTGATGTCACACGATCCTCTAAGCAACTTCATGATGGCTTGTTAATGACATTAGGGAGGG
This sequence comes from Pinus taeda, assembly GCA_000404065.3. NCBI lineage: Eukaryota > Viridiplantae > Streptophyta > Pinopsida > Pinales > Pinaceae > Pinus > Pinus taeda. Next base: position 33,768 of record APFE030567547.1, on the reverse strand, counting down.
TGCATGGCCACATCCTCATATGTGAGTTATTTATGGGATGATGGCCATGCACTCTCCGACTTGGGATGTCTTAGCCATTCCATTGAGGGGAGATTCATATTTATAAGTATGACATTTCAAAACTTTAAATTTAAATTTAGTTAATAAACATATAATAACCTAATACTTACAATAAATATTTTTCTTAAGCATGTGCATACTCCCCCTTTATATATACTTTATGCTATGCATACTATATTAAATAAAAATAGTAATAAAACATGTCTAAACATTCCCTTTACATGTATGTAGTTATATGTATTATAAGAATTTTAATAAAATTAATAATAAGAATTTTTATAGATAGAGATGTGAAATCTATATATAATATAAATAGTATTATAAAGAACAAGCATATGTCCATCTTAATTACAAATCTATTAAGTATCTAGAGGGATCACATATTTCAACCTTTTCTCAAAATTTTCACTTAAAATGAGTTTGCATCTCAAGAGATTTGATCCTTCTCGGAATTTGATAAAACCAAAAAATATATATCTTAATTCCAAACCTATCAAGTGTCGAGAGGGATCAAATCTCTCAAGGTGCAAATCTTTTCTTAAGTTTTTCACTCAAAAAGAGGTTTACATCACTAGAAGTTCAATCATTCTCTATGTTTGGTAGATTCAGAGTAAAGATAAATATTTTAATCAATACAATCTCCTTTTGTATTTTAAAAATATAGAATAACCTAAATAAATATTAACTTTACCCTACTCTACTTCTATAATTTGGAAAAATAGAATATATCTTCAACCTAAATTAATATAGATTTTTCTATTTTAGAGAATGAGAATGTACCTTCAACCTAAATTAATCTAAGAATGAAAAATCACGCTGATATCGAATTTAAATATTAATATAATCCAGAATATTTTTTTAAGAGAATCACTTCTTTGGATTAATCACAACAATATTTTTGCGGTCAATGTTCCAAACTCATCATCATGACATAGATGGAGGAAATAAATAATGCAAAAATGATTGAATTCAATTGAAAAATCAAATAAAAAAGAAAGTCAAAATTAATCAGTCAAAAAACAATAAAATAAAATAAAATTCTTTTAACATATATAAACATAAAAATAATAATAAAATAACATAAGGAAAAATATAAGTATTAAAAATATAAATATTTATAAAGATGAATGTATTAAAAGTATATTATTAGAAGTTATTATTCAAAGCAAGAACATTCTTTTTTAATTTGAATGAAATAATTTATGAAAAGTCCTATAAATATGGCTTAATCATGGGGTTAATGGTATTAAATTAGATATTATATATACCAAAAGTTAAAAGAAAAGTTAACATTAATTAGTGGAAAGACTAGTAAGACAATAAAATATTTAAACAAATAAAAAGATAAATACATATTTATATATTAAATATAATAAATTATTAGAACAATAATTAAAAACAAAAGAATTTTAAATTGATGAAAATAAGGTTATTAATAATTCAAATAATAAGGCTAAATCATGCAGCTAATATATAACTAAATTTAAATAAATGGTAAATTAGAATTATTATTAAAAATAAAAATATTTTTTTTAATTAAATAATTAATAATTAAGTTTTCTCCATATTCTCTTTTTGCCCTCATTTATTTGTTTATTTTTTGAATTTCCTTAGATTATGGTTTTTTCCTCATTTATTAAATTTCCATCCTACTTTCTTTTCTCCCTCCTTATATATCTATAGACTCTATCAATAGGTTTTTATTTTTATGGATTGCATATATCCATTTTGGTATATCTAGTTCGCTCATATAGATATTTGCTACATCTAGTTTTCTCATACAGGGTTTGATAGATCTAGTTTGCTAATACATATATTTGCAAGAAGGGTTTACTAGATCTAGTTCACACATACAGGTATTTTTTTGATCTAGTTTTGTTGATGAACGGGTTTTCTAGATCTAGTTCATTAATATTGTGGTTTGCTAGATCTAATTCAACGATACAAGTGATTTCTATAGCTAATTCATTGACATAGGGGCTTTAGATAGATGATTTTTATTGTTCTGGAATGCATATATCCATAGCTAACACAAGGGGTTTAGATAGAGGATTTTTATTGTTCTGGAATGCATATATCCATAGCTAGATATATTTCTCTAATACATAAGTTTTGATAATGCAGGAATACCAGCAATACTACATGGGTTTTGATAAAAATATTTTATTATTGTGAGATTCATATATCCATAGCTAGATCTATAACTCTGATGCATGAGTTTTGATAATGTAGGTCTAACAATGATAAGAGCTCTATAACTCATAAGCAAAAGAAGCATTAAGGTTTGAGCACCAAGTTTTATCCACTTATTCTATTTAATTCCAAGAATAAAGGGATTTTATTTCTGTGAAATGTATATGTCCATAATAGTTATAGTTCAATGAGTCTGCTTAACCCATTCACTAGATAATATAGAATCATCACAGCCATATTGAATGGTTAGATAATTTTTATTATAACTATCACCCTGGTATATGGTAATCCATATCATTTTGACCTAACAAGTAATACAAGCATTTTAATAATGTAGGTCCATCCAATGGATTCGCACATGAGAAAAACATATTCACAGTGGAGGGGAAAGGCATGCATAATTTTAATGTTATGTTTTTGCATTTCCACTGTTCGAAGCTACATCATTATAATTTTCGAGTGGCCTATCCTATTGCACAAGGATATGTGCATGTTAAGGCCTTTCCATATCCCAACCCCTCCATATATCTAGTATACACTGCGTTCATACCCCTAGTATATTCCATGTGTCACTTCTACTATGTTGGTTTCTGCTCCTCCATTGGTTACCTTGCCTGTTTCCACTCCTATGGCTCCTGTATTTGAGGCTTCAATACAAATGGAAGTAGTAGAAACAACCCTAGATCCTATGCTTGAGGCATCACCACCACCAGAAATAGTAGAAACAACCTCGTATCCTATGCTTGAGGCATCACCACCACCGGCAATAGTAGAAACATCCATAGCAGTTGCAACCACTCTCTGCTACCAAGCTGTACTTTTGAAAGGTCAAACATCAGGCGTGGACCATCTAAAGCATATGGAAACCTTTGAACTCTTATCCATATCCTAGGTAACCTTATGTATATGATACCATCTAAATCATATGGCACCCTTTGCCAGCTATTTTACAAGGCCGCTAACCTTATGTATATGATACCATCTAAATCATATGGCAACCTTTTCCAGCTACTTTATAAGGTCGCTAACCTTATGTATATGATACCAACAATGTTTGGTTAAAACATTGATGTATATGATACCAACGTCGTTTGGTTACAAATTTTATGAATATGATACTCCTAATTGTATGTTCAACCTTTCATTTGTTGAATAATGGTGTGATTAAGGCTCACAACCTCACTGCTTTTCTCACCACAGATCACTACATTATAAGATTAAATGTTATATGCCTACGTAAATTTTGAAAATTATCAACATTATTTTGACAGAGAACTATTATGTATGATTATACTATTATCTTTGGATGGATATTTAGAATTTACCTTATAATAATGATATACATGAAAGATTTTGGTCTGGTAATCACACATTTGAATTTTAGTTTATTTTATTAAAGATGTCGATGATATTATTAGTATTATATTGTTAATTTATATATGTGTTGAAAATTGGCAATGTTTCTTTATGGAGAATTATTATGTATGATGATGTTACTATTTATGGATGGATGTTGTAAATTTACCTTAGAATAATGATATCTGTGATAGGTGTTGATTTGGTAGTCATATATGTTTATTGAAATTTGTCAATGATTTTTTGATGGAGAATTATTATATATGATGATACTATTATTTCTTGGATGGATGTTTTAAATTTCCTTCAAATTTACTTACAAACATTATGTTATCAATTTTAATTGTTATATTTTATTTAATGATATTTAGAAATTATAATATATCTCACTATGTTATTGAAATTAGTAAAATGAACCCATAAAGGGGGTCATAAATGGAAAGAAAAGTACACTCTAAACAAGAAGCCAAATGTGGATGTAATCATGGATGTAAAAATGTAAGTAGAATTGGATTTTAAACTATGCGTCAAGACAAGAATCAAACAAGGAAAAAAAGAGGGTTTTAAACTAGAAGTAAAAAAAGGTGCAACATTAGACAAAAAAGGGAACAAAACATGGCTTAAAGAAGGATACTAGGGTGAAAACAAGGACACAAAAATGGACACTAAACTAGATGCAAAAAAGGAAACACAACTAGACATAAAATTGAATGCAAAAGGGGATGCCAAGTTGGGTGCTAAAAAGAAACAAAAAATGATGCAAATTTAGACGCCAAATGAGGATGCAAATAATGGTGTAAAATTGGGAAGAAAAATTGAGCTAATAAAATGGTGAAACCAAGGACACCATATTGGATGCAAAAAATTATGCATAGCTAGATGCAAATTTAGACACAAACCTAGGCGCAAAATGAGATGCAAATGTGGAAACAAAATGAGGAAGAAAAAACGATGAAAAATTGGATGTTGGAAAGGATGCAGGATTAGACACCAAAAAGGATGAAAAATTGGATGCAAAAAATAGTGCAAAAATAGGCACAAAAAATGATGCAAAACCAGATGCAAAAATAGATACAAATTTAGAAGAAAAAATGGCGTAAGGCTAGATGTAAAAAAAACATTAAATTGCATGCTAAATATGGTGTAAAACTTGATTCAAATGATGGCATAAAACTGGAAGCAAAGAATGACATAAAATAGGAAGAAAAAAAAAGATGAAAAAACATATGAAAAAAATGGCGCGAAACTAGAAGAAAAACCTGTCATAAAACTAGATGCAAAATCTGATGTAAAAGAGGATGCAAATTATGTTGTAAAAAAGGATGCAAAATATGGCACAAAAAAGGACTCTTTAAAAATTGTACAATAGAGTCAATTTTAGCACCAGGCTGCTCATCCTAACAGGAAAAAAATGCCTAAAATCTGGTGCTAAATCTGGCACAAATTGTTTGTTTTGTTGTAGTGTATCTTGATGTTAAACTAGTCTAACATTGCCTCTATCCGGTCCATCCAAAGAAGGTTGCCGCGATAAAGAGTGAAGTTGGAAAACTTCTTCGTGCTGGTTTCATCTACTTCGTTCCTCTCACCGATTGGGTATCGAATATTGTCCCTGTCAAGAAGAAACAGGGATAATCTGTGTATGTGACGATTATCGGGATGTGAATCACGTTTGTCCAAAGGAAAATTACTCGACCCCGTTCATCGACCAGATTTTTGATGATGGATGTGGTTGTGAAATCTATCCGTTCATGGATGGTTTCTTTGGATATAATCAAATCAACATTCTCCTAATGGATCAAGCTAAGACTACATTTATTTTTCCCTGGGTTACATTTTCCTATTGAAAACTCCCATTTGGTCTGTGAAGAATACTGGGGCCACGTCTCAACAGGAAATGGATTACACTTTTCATGATATTAAACATTTCATACAACCTTATTTGGACGATCTCCCTATTTCTTACGGTGTAGGAACTATAATATTTGACTAAATCCACACAAATGTGTGTTGTATGTTAGTTTTGGTTGGATTCTCATTCTTTTTGTTTTCAAAACATTGAATTTGTATCGATCCTATGAAAGTACAAGAAATTATTAGCGTTCCTGCACCTTCTTCACTCATTCAATTATAACGACTTCAAGGGAAAGCTAACTTCCTGCGACGATTCATCCCGAATTACACTAAGTTGAAAAAAGGATTAAATCACCTACTAAAGAAAGGGGTTCCCTTCCATTGGGATAATGCAACTCATAAAGTTTTTTATACCCTCAAATATCTTCAGGTTCGGGCATCCCTATTATACCCCCCTTATCACTAGCGCGACTATTTCTTGTATCTTGTTGCTGCCATTTCTACTATAGAAATGGTATTGGTCCAAGAAGACGATGTAGGGACAAAAAACCCCATACATTATCTAATTCAAAATCTCAATGAAAGTGATATAAGGTATACCCACGTAGAAAAGTTGGCTTTGATGATTGTTCAAGCTATTCAAAGGTTCTTCCATTACACCTTGCTTCGGAAAACTATGGTAATATCATATTGCAACCCTATGACATACATTTTGTCACGTCAATTTCTGGGGGGAAATAATCTAAATGGATCGTCATCCTATAAGAGTTTGACTGAGAATTCATCAAATTAAAGTCAAATAAATCCTTTGTTTTCGATGAGCTCATGTGTGACCTTCCTTCCCCTGATTCATAATCGATATCTGATGATTCTATCCCTAATGAGTCATTGTTTCTAATTTCATCATCTGACTCGTGGTATGGAGACATTCTAATTTATCTCCAGACCCAGACTTTCTAGTTTGATACCTCTCGCTCCGAGCAATGACGTATTTGATACCAAGAAAAGAATTACATCATCATTGGTGACACTCTTTATCGACGCGATATTGATATGATTTTACGAAGGTACCTCACACATGAGGAGGACAAGAAAGTTCTTAATGAATGCCACTCAGGGGCATGTGGCGGTCATTTATCTAGCTACACTACTGTGCAAAATATCTTACATGCTGGTTACTTTTGGCCTACCATTTTTCGAGACTCTATTCTTGTTGTCTAGAAGTGTCATGTGTGCCAAGTTTATGATCATAAGACTCATGCTCCACCTACTCCATTACATACCAATATCGTCATCAGACCGTTTGCGAAATAGGGTATCAACTTCATGACATCTAACCCTCACTCAGCTGGGGGGCATGGTTATATCATTGTTGTAGTAGATTATTTTACTAAATGGGTCGAGGTGATGCCTACATTTAAAAACATGGCGAAATAACTGCATATTTATTTTTCAATCACGTTATCGTATGGTTTGGTGTTCTGCAAGCCATAGTTATAGATCACAGAAAGCATTTACGGAATCATATGATGATCAAACTAACTCATAAGCTTGGAATTTCTTATGAAAGTTCCACTCCCTACTATCCTCAAGCTAATAGATAGGTCGAGGCTATTAATAAAGTTCTTAAAACTATGCTTCAAAGTATGGTAGGGGTCCATAAATCGGAATGGAATTTGATCCTTTATGCTTCCTTGTGGGCATAGACACCCTCAGTGACAACTTCTACCGGATTTACACCCTTTCGAATTTTTTATGGTCTAGAAGCAATCCTTCCAATCGAATGTGAGATTCCATCACTAAAACTAGTTGTTGAACTTCTTCCTACCAATTCTGTAGAAGAGGAACATCCTTTACATCTAACCTGATTAGATGAGACATGATGCGATGCCACTATAGCTAATGAAGCTCATAAAAGACGTATCAAGGAACAATATGACAAAAGTGTTAAGCCTTGTGTCTTCTCAAAAGGAGACCTTATTTTTTTATATGACCAAGAATCTGATAAGTTAGGCTCAGGAAATTTCTAACCTATGTGGTCAGGTCCATATATTTTGAAGCGTGTCCTTGAAAAAGTGGCCTATGATTTAGTTGATTTCGATGGAATTCCACTGGAGCAACCTAGGAATGGGTTGTACCTAAAGAAATAATATGCTTGATCTCATGTGTAGTGACACTTTGTACATATTGTCTATAGGTGTGATGAGTGTGTTTGTGTTGTGTCTCTTTAGAGTTTCCTAAGGCTTATGTTAATTCCTTTTACGTTTGGTTTGTAGATGTTGACATCCCTTGAACTATATTTTGGTTATGCTGATGGTGCTATTCGTAGTACTCGTAACCTATACTCCCCATTGTGAGCTATATTTTCTTAGCGAGTTAATGAGTCTATAAGGTATTTGTATTGGTCACTCTACCAACAACATCGTTGAGTATAGCGCAATGGTCGAGCTACTGTCTGATTTTATTTCACATGGTATCCATTGTTAAGTCATCAGACTTGACTCACAACACATGGTACTACAACTTGCGAATGTTTATTCGGTTAGAATTCCTACCATCTTGCATATGTTTTTAAGGGTTCACCTTCTAGAACGAAGTTTTTGATTTCATACAATATGAACACATTTCAAGAAATCTAAAGACATTGACAAATTCACTTCCTAATCATGTTTTAGATAGACATTTACAATGAATGTAAAGAAATTTCAATATGCATCACATCGATGAAAGTACAATAGGAACACAGAAACATTGAAGTATAATAATAATATATATCTATATATCTATATATATATATATATATATATATATAATATATAATATATATATATATATATTATATATATATTAGATAAATATATATATATAAAGTTTGGTTTTAAAAAAATTGTGCCTGAGACACATATGGCCACATGGCCCATATACAAAAATACATGCAAATATCTAAGTAGACTAATCAAAATGTTCATGGTAACAGGCCACTGCACAAGCTATCTTGCAGATTAGCCGACCAATATGGCTAGGCACTCTGATGGTGTGTTGTTGAAGTCACAATGGAACCTGGTCAATCGCGGTGTCATCTATCCCATGATTCAACCCCTCCATGTGACACTCCACCTCAGTTAGGATCTCGACTACATTCAGATCTTGTAGGGCATCCTATCCTACTACATCCACCTATGTTGGTTCTACTACTACTTGTGTTTGTTCTCCTACAACGGAGATATGAAGCACCTATCGGTCAAATAGGCCCAATATCTGCATGACAAATCAATAGTTTCAATCTTGAAATCATAAAAAACACAAAAAAATGTAAAACTTTCAAAAAATCAAAGGGTCAAAATATATTGAATATAACATCCCATCACTCACCCTCAGGAAGCACGAGGTTAGGGTCATCAAGGAAATACATCCCTGTGTACGCATAATCATTGATCATAATGAATTGTTTGCGCAACCATCCAAAGAAGGTTAGTGAAAATATGATCATCGAAGAACCTGCATGTTGGGACATGTGATCTATCCACCTCCTTATCCAGTGTACCTTCAGATCAATAGGCTCAAGTGTAATTTGTTGAGGCCAAAGTAATGGAATCCGTTCTAGAGAAAAAGGAGACTAAGATGGAATTGTATCCAAAGTTTTTCAACTTTCCATCTCTTTCTTTAGTAAGTTGTTCTTTCATATTGGTTAGTACCCCTCACTCCAGTTGAAGATTTTTGGCTCTAAGAACTCCACACCATATTGCATGTATGATCTATTGGCCACATGAAGTGTCGAGCTACCCACCAATCTGGAAATAATGAATAAGATCGTTCTTAAGGTAAAATTGATTACATCTTTTATGATAATCATTCCATTTCTAGTTGGTTTGGATTGAGGTCTATAGTAAGTAGTGATATAGTCTTTCACTATTTCTCCACCACTTCTTCACCTAGGAGAGAGATGGGGGCACCTCTCTTGGATAAACTGGTCATGAAATATATGTCCTCCATTGTGATCTCGAAAATATGTTCCCCAAATCGGAATGCTTGTGCTTTCACATCCCATGCATGAATAAGATATTCTAGCAGCTCCATTTCTTGCCTCATACGAGGAAGATAGAAGAATTTCAACAATCCAAAATCCTTTAGTACCTGGATGGTCGCAGGATCATTAGCTGCATTTAAATCTTGTTCTTCATATTATCTTTATCTCCAAATAAAAAGCCATTTTATGATAATGAAGACCTGAAACATCAAAAGAAGACTCATTACAATCCTTTCCATGCAATAAAACTCAGAAAATTTGAAAGGAAATTGGCAAAAAAAATTGGGATTGGCACCCAATGCACCCTCGAGGAAGGAGACAGAGTGTTGCACCCCTGCCTGCAATGTATCATCAATTAAGTGCAACAGAGTTTTTTTATTCTCTGGGCTGTGTTGGTCCTAGGGTGAATTTTTTGAACCCACGGACCCTCAAAATACCTAAAAATTGCATGAAATCATAAAATGGGATGATGAATTTAAAGAGAAAGGTCTTAGCTCCCACCTAGAAGTGATGACACTTGAAATGATCCACTAGATTGAGCGCAATCAACTGCAGAAGATAGAGGGAAAAACTAATCCAAACTCTCACTATTGAAGGTAAATGTGAAATGGTAAATATGAATAGTCATTTTGGATATTTATGGCTGTTTTTTCCATTATTTTATTCACATTTAATGTTTTGACTTAGTTACAACCCATTTTTACCATGAAACAAGTATTTTTTTATCCATTTTTGTGATTTTATGAGCAGGTGGACACCTATTTGACGGATTTCGCCATGTTTTGAACAAATTATTTTAACCAAGGAGTATATTTTTATCACTTTTTTGGGCTTCATAAACTTATGAAAAAGGAACCCCCTGGAGGCCTCTTTCAGCCCTTTTCAGACTCCTAAAATATGAAAAGAATTATCGAGCACTTATCTTTTCGAACTTGTTAAAGTAAATGAAAAGATGTCTACTCAATATAGTAACCCTTTTTTAGACTGAGATAGACTAACTATGAAAATGGAATACTTTAGTCAAACATGGCTAAGAGGTTCTCTTGGGTATTATTATCTTCCTTTTCAGACTTAAGGGACTATATATGAAAATGAACATTTGGAGTTCTCTTTTCTACCTCCTTTTCAAAATCTCTAAACATGAAAAAGATGTCAATTTTTACCTTCACTGGACTCATTAAAACATCAAACAATGTTGGACTTGTCATTCACAAAGGGACCGAACCAATCCTTCTATGGGTTTGTTAAATATTCTCACAGGGATTCATTTGAAGGATGGACCTATAGATCAAGCATATGTTATCCTCCTCAAGATTGTTAAAAAATAAAGGGGTGTTGACCAATATGGTTGGGAAATTGGGAAAACTGGGTACTCCATTTTCTAATGGCAGCGATTTGCTCTTGAACATGACACTCTTCCACTTCATCTTTGTGGATGTTGGGTTGGGAAATATTCTTGTTTTTTAGTTTTTCATATCGTTTCAAATCCTTCACTTTTGGTTTTGAGTCAATGTTTCTAACTCCATTCAGTGTCATCATTGTGTTCAAGAGAAGTCATTCAGTTAATATCTGCTATAATACTCTTAAACCTTCATTCCATGTTTGCCTTTCCTGATCCAGTTCTGTATCAACATCATCTGATCATTATGTCTTAAATTATCATACCCATTTCATGTTGTTGATGGGGGATACATCAAGGCCCTCCTATGACGAGTCACTTCTTGTCGACATCAACTCATTATCTAGGAAGTTGACTTAGAAACACCCCTTGGTACCCTAGTGCTTGCATACATTAATGGAAAGTTTCTTCGCTCTCGACGACAAGTTTACATCATTTTCCTTTAACTGAAAGATTATGTGTGATGTTCGACATCAACTCATTTATTCACACCATACAGATTGTACTAGAGTACCTTCAGAGCCATTAACATCATCGGTGGTTTCTCTCGCATATGTTTACGACTTACATCATTGACCGGTAATCAGATGGTGTCTACCATGTTCGAATCCAACTCATTGATTCACATGGTTAGACTCGTACATTCGTTGGTCATGTGAATGAGATAGAAGACCCTAAATCTAGTTTCATCCATCTAGGTTGCAACTTTAGGAGTAATACAAGATCACAATGTATGATGGCTATGATCATACATACATTCATCTAGTCATGGGTCCACCATCAGTCATCCATGGACATGCCTTTTGATTATTGTATATGTAATGTTAGCTTATATCTTGAGCATGGGTATGCCTCCCTTAGAAAATATATCATGATGTAAATGTATTGTAAGAGATGATGATCTCGCCGGTTGTTCTTAATCCTGACTTGTCACAAGGTAAAGCACTTCAATCATCAGCTATCATTTCTGACTTTACGCTTTAGGGGGCAATCTGTTATAGCCCATTTTGTCACATCTAGTCAATAGGCCTTCAATTAGATCAATCAACATCCTTTGACCTCCTTCTCATCATCCTTGCACAAAGCCTTAAGCATGACTCATTCCGATCCCTGAGTTTCTGCCTCAAAGCACCTTGTTTCAGTCATTTTAAGGGCTAACGCTCTCTCGCCTCCTACTGAACAATGCTGACTACCAGGTTGCTCCACTATGGACTATGTTGATCACCTACAAGTTTCTCCATTATGCACTCATGTTGGTTCTATAAATTTGGGAAAAAGAGAGAATCTCGAAGTCTATTCTTCTAGAAGCTTCTAGGATTTGTTGTAACTATTTATCTCAGATAAAAGTCCCAAATCCTATCCTATCCTACCTTGAAGTTTTCAACCCTTATCCCTTGATCTCATCCTCCCATTAAGGGTGGATCTCAAACCCTAATCGGTAAAATGATAAGAATTCATGAACTACCTCCTTCACCTATATATTTATTTCCATCCAGAGGCAAGGGGTTTGATTTTGGAGAGTGATTCTACCCTTATGCTATTGCTGTGAGAGATATCTTTCCATGCATTAGGGTGATTAGAGGTGCACTTTGTGACAAGGAAATGACAAGTCAACTTGGAGGAGATCTTTTACAAGATCAACAACTATTTTTGGTTGTAACTTGCTACATTTCTATTAATGCAAAGAGTTCTTTGTTTTCCTATATGATATTATGGTTTCATATATTTCAATACCATGTTGATCTATTGAATAAAGTGATTAAATGATGCTACATATATTTCATGGATCGTTGGCTTGTGTTATCTAACTATGCGGGTGCTAATAATAACGATTGGAGCGTTCAAACCAAGGAAGGAGTAAAGCATACAACAGATTCCAGGTAGGCTTCATCCCGTTATCTATTTACTTTAAGGAAAACATTAGTGCCTTTGTCTTTTTGTTGTTCTAGGTCAGTCCACTACACATAGGGAAGATACTTATGTCCACAGTTGTAGATTCTACATAACAGGGGGGCACCAAAAGAGCACATGTATCTCAGAGTTAGGATTCGCAAAGAACATTCAGCATAGTCTTTAGGACGTGATTTGGCTTTGGTCCTAGTTGATCGAAATCCGGACAAATGACAAAAAAGAAGTTAAAAGATTCTTCCCACATTTAACTTCAATTGTTGTATAATATTTTTCCATATTTTATTAGTCGTTTTCTTTACTTTATAACATTCCCTGGATGCATTCTACATATACAAAATGTAATTTTATTCTTCATTTTTTATGAATAAAATTACAATTGTCTTTTTATCCAATAAATAAAATAAAAATAAATAAATAAAAATAATAAATAAATAAAAAATAAAAATAAAATAAAAAAATAAAAAAAATGAATTTCATTTTATTGAAATGAAATAATTACATTATAATTTAAAATATATATATTATAATATTATCAAATTATTAATATTATTATTTATTAAATTCTAAAATTTTCCCAACATTAAATTCTTTAATAGATTTTAATTTTATTTAACACAATGAACTACCTCACATATTTTATGCCATAATTTATGGATGTAGTTTCGATATTCATGCATAAATTTTAGGTATTTGTCTAGTGGTTTTTATTCTTAAGCTTTGTAGGAAAACCATCATCCTTGAAAATAGATCATATTCATGTAAATAACATATTTACCATCAATTACTTCCCACAATAATTTAAAAAAGTCTTTGCATAAAAAATGGATAGGAATAAGATGTAAATAAATATTTCTGTTTTTTTGGTACTTATGTAGGAGCAAAATTGTAAATGTGTAGACTTACTAGTGGTTAGTACCCACCAAAATTTATGCTAGTTTTATTAATTCCTATGAAAGCAAGACTATAAGATTCAATTTGTCATTGATTATTATTTATTTTTCATTGACGAATATAGTTTATAATTTTTATATCACTTTTGTTAGAGCATAATTTTTAACTTGAGTGTCGGGGACTAAGCTACTCTACAATGCTTAACAAAAATCTAAAGAAAGAAAACACCTAGATTAATTATTAAATATTTTAAGATTTTTTTTTGAAAATATTTTATATTAAAGAAAGGAAGGACCACCTAATTATTAAATATTAAAAAAATTAATATACATATTTTTGTATATTTTATTTAAAATTTCATGGAGATTTTTATAATGAAATTTTGACTATTGTAATTTATATGATCATTCCAAAAGTTTTTAAGACATTAAATCCATTAAAACAATAAAATTGATTTTTTTTTTATACTAAATTTAGGATTAAAAAAAGAAAAACAAAAAACAAAAAAACAACAACATTAAATATTTCAATGCTCCTTCCAAAAAAAATGTTCTTGAAAATTAAGTTGACATCTAAGTTTCACGTGACAACAATAAAGTAAAGCCCCTATGTGTCTTTAACTTAGAACTAGTTAGAGTTGGAATTTGGATTCCTTTTATCCCTCAAACTAATTTTTTTTAAGTTTTGAATATTTGTATTTCCTATGAAAGAAATTTATGTTTAAAAATTTGCACTTCAAGCGTGGTGTTTTAATAATCAATTAACCCTTAACCAATAAAGTTTTTCTTAAAAAAAATTCCACATATTAAAAATTTCATATATTTATCATAAGAAGAAAAACAAAATGGCCATAACACATATGATTTATTGAATATGAATCTAATTATTACTTTATAATTAATAATAATAAGATATTTTCTATTTTAAAATCTATTTTTTTATATCAAAATTTATCAATAACCAAATCAACCATCAAATTAAAATTAAAATTAATCATGAAAGATTAAAAGTACTTTATTGTAAGTCTTGTTAAAAAAGCTATACATAATCACCTTATAAGAGAGACCATGCAATGGAGCTTACTTTAGAAATCTTGTTATAATTTTAAACTTAAAACAAATCAAAAGAATAATTGGTTGATTTTAAATTAAAAATCATTTTGATGTAGAGTAGAGAAGTAAAACAATTCTACATCATAAAGTTATTTATGGCAGGTTGGCTAAAGTAAAGAATGATACTAGTTGATTCTAGACTAAAATATGCTACCTTATGCTACCTTACAAACAAGTCTGCAACCATTAACCTTAAAATCAACCATTGCCAATATTAAGTTTAATAATATCTGAATTAATAATGATAAGATCTATAAGTATTATAACAATTATGACATCGAGGGTGGGCCTTTGGAGTTATTACGGCTAATGGTTGCACACTTGTTTATAAAGTAAGAACAACTATTTTCTACTAAATTCAACTTTTCTTGCAAAAAAGAGATCAACGTGTTGTCCATATATTTATGGAGGTTTACAAAATACAGTGTTGAACATAATGAATTTTTCTTTGTCATTCTACATTTATACATGCAAATGCGAATTGTGATAAGAAAATCAGGGAAAATAGAATTAGTATGGTAATTTTAATTTCCTTAATAACATGGTTCTAATCCCATACATATAATTAATTCATTTAAATAAATTACGTGGAAACTTGAATTCTCTTTTGCTTAGGAAAAGTATTGTGATTTTTAATTAATTTTTAAATATCCACATAATTAATTTATGTTGTCAAGGCCTATAGGCAAATTCTCTATGAAGATTTATGTGCTTCCAAGCTTGTCCCCTTTGAACCAATGTTTTAGGTATCTGAATTGAGCATTATGTTCTCCAATTATTTATTAGAATACAAAACAATCTAACTTTTATATCTATATATTTACCTAATTGAGTGGAGACAAAAGCAATTGAGCCAATGTTTTAGGTATCTGAATCTGAGCATTATGTTCTCCAATTATTTCTTAGAATACAAAACAATCTAACTTTTATATCTATATGTTTACCTAATTGAGTAGAGACAAAAGCAATTGTTTGAGGATGAAAAAATGGAAGAATATTTTTTTTATAGTATTTGATAGAATTTGTGTTGTATAAGATGAATCAATACTAAGTTAATGTACATAGTACATATACTATTTACTTACTTGTCTCACATATGAGCATGTAATCTTCCTTTAATGAAAGAACAACTCCATTTTCAAACCCAAGAATATAGAGTAAAAATAGTCTTATTTGTTATGAGATTATATTTAAGTTTAGTATAGGGTTTTGCTTCCAAAAGATTTGAAACCATCTCTCGTATCCAAACTTGGCGCTTGATTAGTGAAATATGCACTTTTATTGCTAGCATTTACAACTGCATCAACAAACCTACAAAACCCCACCTCTACGATATGTTATATTTTATGAAAACAAACACAAACAACATTTTGTGCTTTCAAATGGTTGTGAAATTGTCACAATGCAAATACATAAAGAAGTTTCAATCGAACAAATGTGATTGCAACTCCACCAATTTCTGAAGCTAAAAGTGTTGTGTGTGAGACAAAATAAATAAAACAAAATCATAATGTAATATTATGGCTTCTTAAAACTTGTCGAAGAAGTCTAGAGTCGTAGTTTTTGACCCATGGTTTTCAAAGCACATGTCATTGTGCCAATAATATTTCTCTATAAAAGATTATTTATATGTAATATTGGTTAGGCATTATGTGTATGGGGTGAGAAGGAAAAAATATTGTAATTGAGTGAATGGTTGTAAGTTTCTATTTAATAGAGAAGTTAAAAATATTTCCTTGTGGTTTTGTTTTAATTTAATAGAGAAGTTACATATCTTTCCTTGTGGTTTTTCCTTTTTCCACATAAACTATTCATTTTGGTTGTGTGAATTGTTTTTATATTATTTTTCAGATATGGGGTTTTAAATTTACATGCTTTTACATATCTATTACATTATTCATAGAACTATATATCTATTGCATTATTCATAGATCTGATATTTATGTTACAGATTTACCATATTTACACATATATGATATTTATATTGGTAAATAATCTATTGACTATTTTAACAAAAAAAATATTTGATCATCAACAAGAAACATGAAATTTCACACTCTCACATCAACAAATACTTATTTAAACCCCAGTTTGATATGAATCTCATGAAGTTTCACACTCACATCAACAAATAGCTATTTAAACCCCACTTTGATATGAATCTTCATAAGTTTCTCACCTAAAAATTGTATACTTAGAATTTTTATGCATATCAAACATAGATTTTGATGCTTATAAGTTATCTATAACATTTTTTAAAGATACATAGACATATATAACATTTTTTTAAATATAAATACATAAAAAAAAAACTAAAATTTCGCATGACACAAATTCATTTAAAACTTCAATTTCATATATTTAATCTCTCTAGGTCGAAATTCCTTCAAATTATAACTCAAGTTTCAAATTTAATATTGTAATACAGAATAATTATATATATAGTATATATATTATTTAGATATATATACATATTTCAGATATAAATATAACTAACTTTTTGTGTGAGCTCTTTATGGTATCGGAAAATAAATACTTATCATAAAATA
>APFE030567545.1:0-14494 GCA_000404065.3 Pinus taeda | reverse complement strand
TATTACTAACATAAAAATCACCAACATTTAAAAGAATTTATCCACACTTAAGTCATTATAAAATTTAAAGTACGAAAACTAAGCGCTCTAAACAAAAAGGTTTGATGCTCATCAACACTTTTCAAAATCAAGATAGAAATCACTAACAAAAAAAAAATGTTCATGCTTGATACATAAAAAAAATTGAAGTGTCAAAAGTAAGCCCTCTAAAAAAATGTGTTATGTTGCACCAACACTTTTCAAAATTAGCATAAAAATAACTAACATTTAAAAAAATTGTTCATACTTGATACATAAAAATATGCTCCAAAAAAAAGGTGTATTCTGAATCACCATTTTTCAAAATCGAGTGATTTTTTGATACCTCAAAAAAATGGGTACTAGGTCATTTCTCGTTTGATCGTAACTATGTTCAAATTCATCATGCATAAATTTGACCCTTTGCATGAAAGTCATAGACATTCTATACTCGTTATTTTCATTATGATGCAATGCTAATTAATTTTCCTATGTTCTTGTTAAACCAACATAAATGATGCATTTCACTGTTTCAAAAAGAGAGTTGTTGGGATATTCCTCAATCAATTGTCTTTTGATCTCTGCT
Organism: Pinus taeda; assembly: GCA_000404065.3. NCBI lineage: Eukaryota > Viridiplantae > Streptophyta > Pinopsida > Pinales > Pinaceae > Pinus > Pinus taeda. The sequence goes on along the minus strand of APFE030567545.1, from coordinate 13,890 downwards.
AAATGGCTCCCTCCAATTGCATAATATTTGTATTAAAACATCATTTCCTATTAAATGGCTCTTTGTTGGAAACATGATTTGGATCAACAAGAAACACGTAATCCACCACATGTGCATATGGATTGTACCTGAACAATGTTTTCAAATTATGAACCTATAGATGATGTGCCTTTCTAATTTGATATTGAGATTTTCCTTCATCTGGCTTATATAATTAGCTGACATTAAGTTAAAATGTTTTGCCACCAATATTTAATTTATTATTAATCAAGTGATCTCGAATGACATTTTGTTTTGTTTTAATAATGTCATCCTCTAAATCAACACCTCGTGTTACGATTTCTTTGCTTCCTTTAGAAATTTCACTTTGATGTTCATTGTTGCCCATGATGTTAACAGATTGACCAACTTTTGAATTCTTTTTCTTACTCGTTAACATACCTTCTATATAAACAATCTCTTCATCATCAACCAGAAGAGAGACATTCATGGCCATTTTTATTTTTTGTGTTTTATTTCTTTTCTCCTTTTGAACAACAGTTCTAATCTCCTCCTCACTAATGGTAACATAATTTTCAGCTTTAGTTTTGACATCTACAAAAACAAGGGATTCTTTGAGGATCCCCTATATGTACCATTACCGTGTCATGGATTATTGCTTTTTGCTTCCTTCTTTTGTCTCTGTATGGAAACTGTTGATCACATTCATAATATTTGGCTCTAAAAAATAAATACCCTCCAACATCATTGAAAGACTCTCAGAAAACTTTTATGAAACCAAAATACAATATGTCAATGATCAATCATTTATAAAAAAATAGTGATCCTTACAATACTGCACAACACATAAATATAAATAATCATACTTACAATGTTATTTGAAATATTGGATGTGATTTCATCACACAATGGTATAGATTATTCATATGTGTCATACTTGACCTTTAAGAGATGATATCTAACATTTTCATATGTCCTAGGAAATTTTGCAAGAACAAAGATAGTGTCTAGAATCGACACTAAACGTATGTCTTGTAGTCTACCCATCACCACATATGGTCCACCAAAGTTAATCATACCACAATATAGATAGATATGTGTACAATCATCTCTTTCAATATCTTTAACATGAAATGTAAAATTTGTTTTATTTATTTGTTGTGAATTCCTCCATTTAAGAATAATTTTGAATGTACCTGATGAGCTAGTTGCTTGACTTTTACGATGTTTTTCAGTTCGGGTATATTCAATAGTATTCATAGAGTGTCCAACTGAAACTTTAGATGATGGAATTATTGTCCTTGTTTCGAGAAACATTCACATAGACTTTCTTTGATGCCATCTTCAGGAACACACACACACCCACACACACATATCACAATTTATTAAAAATATTTAAAAATAAAATAATCTAAATTTAATGTTAATTTTTTTTAAACATAGAAATTAAGGAAATTATAACTATTTTTCTTTACAAAAACTAAGATATTTAATTAAAAAGATTTAAAAAACGTAAAAGTTTTTTTAAAGAATGTATATATATATATATATATATATATAAACTCATATAGATTTAAAGAAAAAAATATTTATTATTTATTTCTTTTTTGAAATACAAAATTCCAATAAATGGATTTATTTTTTTGACATGGAAAAGTTTTGGGGTTTTTTTTTTTCTGAAGGAATTGAAATGCCCCCCAAACAAAATAGTGAAGATTGTGGGATTTCTTTAGAGTTTCTCGAGTGTGGGATTAAAATTAAAATTAAAAAATTAATATATGTGAATTCATAAGTTAGATTTAACTCTTTTTAATTGTGGAAAAAAACTAAAATTTATTATAAAATTAATTTAGTTAAGTAGTCAATGTTAAATAATTTAAATAGAAAAATTATTTTAATTTCGAAGAAATGCATTAAACGAAAATTTATGTGGATATTTTTTGAATAGGAAGTAGGGTGAATTTTTTCAAGACCAAAATTTTAGTAATATCTTTCCAAGTAAATTCTAGATAAAAATTTTGGAGGGAAATATTTAAATGATGTTTTTGAAGGGAAAATTTAAGGGATTTTTTTGGGGGGAAACTTTGGAGGGAAAATTTTCAGCAAAATTTTTTGGCGAGAAACTTTAGAGGGAAATTTTCAAACTCTAAGCTATTAATTGTCATTGGGAGAGAGTGAATTTGTATCATTTGACATCTTCTGGTTGAAGTTCATGGATTCTTCTGATAATGAAGTTTTACTTTCTGTAGCATCGACATCTTCGTCATGCAACAACTGTATTCATTTTGATGAATATAACAAGAATTATTTCATTATGAATAGAGAGAAAAAATTTCCACTTGATCTTAATCCTAAGGATGATGAGAGCAGCATTGATGAAGGGAAACATAAATAATTTCCTACGAAAAGAGATTCAATTATTTCACTTAGACGTCATCCTAAGGATTATGAGAGCACCATTGACGAAGGGTAGGATGACAAATTTATAGTAAATAGAGAGTCAAATTTTCCACTTAGTCCTAATCCTAATGATTATGAGAGGACCACTGATGATGGGGGGGATGAAGGATTTCCAGATTTAAAGTTTCCACATAGTCCTAATCCCAGGGATTGTGAGAGCAGCACTAAGGAATGGGAGGAGGAGGATGACTAATTTCGAGTAAATAGAGATTCAAATTTTCCACTTAGTCCTAATCCTAATGATAATGAGAGAATCACTAACGAAGGGGAGGATGAAGAATTTTCCATTAAATAGAAATTCAAAGTTTCCACTTAGTCCTAATCCAAAGGATTATGAGACCACCACTAATGAAGGGGAGATGAGAAATTTCCTGCAAATATTACAAAAAATCAATATTAAAAAAAAATCAAACATTAAAAATGTAAAATATATATATATATAATATATATATATATATATAATATTATATATATATATATAATATAATAATATATTTATATAATATATATATATATATATATATATATATATATATATATATATATAATATAATATATAATTGAAAAAAATACATATTTCCAAAAAAAACATAATTTAAGATTATTTTTAAAAATTAAAAAAAATCAAATAAAACAAAATTAGATAATTAAAAAATAAAAATAAAAATTTTTAAACATTAAAAAATAAAACATTAGGGGATTTTTGAGGTCTAAAATGGGCCTCCTAAGAAAAGTGTACAACCAAAATAAATTTTATAAGAACCAATAGAATTCAAAATGATGATGTCAACCATGGGGATGATTCACCACTTTTGGAGTAAGAAAACAAAAAGATTATAAAATAATAAAACAATAGAACTACTTTTTCATCTCATATTTTCAACTTATCTCTATAAGGTTTTACTGAAATTTCGAGAGAGAGTACTCATTGGATGCAAAAAATAATTCCTCATCCAAGGGGTACCCATGTTTCATACTTTTGATGGACCCTACTACACAAAAAATGAGAAATACATGAAATAACGTAATTGCAATCCAAGCTGGTTTTTAGACTAAAGCATATTTTATGGTCTTTATCTACATAACCACTTCTAATACTTCAAATCTACTTTCCTGAGTCTCTTACACAGTGAAACATGGCATGAAGAGGTATTTAGGGAGAATTTAGCTATCATGCATGGATTAAGGAGGCATGAAGATGCTTTCTACTTAAATTATTCTGCCTATCCACTTAAATTCAAGCAATTAAACCCATAAGTTGCGGTTATGTTACCATAAATAAATTTCACCCTTGGTAGAGATTTTAAATTTCTAAATGCCCTTTTTCTTATTAGTAATGATTTTGACAATGAGGGTTTACTTGTTTTAATTATTTTCCCTTGATTTTTTAGTTTCAAAATGAAATTCATAGGCCATGAGTTTTTCGATGGCACATTTTGAAGCATTTTTACTTTCAATTTCTCGAATTGAATGACAACACATGATATATCAATAGCAAATTTACCTAACAGAGTGGCGAGCTATGATAATGAGATTGCTCCCATGTGGATGGGAAAGCGGCATATAGTATATGGATTTGAGTAGTACGGAAGGTAGTTGTAAATGTACTGGTTTTGTAACTATGCAATGAACATTGTAGGTTGGCTTATCGCTAGAGCAGTGCCCTATTATCAATGCAATAAAATCAAAATCATGACATGGTTGAGAGAAAAAAGTATTAAATATTAATATGGATGAAATTCAATTATAAGATGGCTTCCCCTTAGGTTAAATATATAGTAAAATAAATTATCCTTTTCTACATTATTTTTAGATAGTCATTTTCAAATAATTTATTAATTTTAGGAATCTTTTAGAATTGAATACAAAGAAGTGAGTCCACCACACTTCTATTGAATATTTTAAAAATATATAATAATAAAAAAATATCACAAAAATATGCATTAAAATAAAAATCCACTTCTTCATATATATATTATATATATATTATTATATATATATATATGCTTGACTTAAAATTGCTCCAATTGATTTAGTTTCTCACTAAAGTATGCTATCGGTATCAAACACTATTTTAGTTGTGGGTTGCCACATCATGTCATCAATTAATGTAGGAGCATCTGGACTTAGGCAGCAATGTGATTGTATGTTCACATGTTGTGGCTAACATGAGATGAATCTCATTGACCTGAGTGGTCAAATCAATTCTTAGTAGAGAGGGTTGGATCTCCCGAATTTATCTTTACTTCAATTATTGTAATAATTAGAACATTGTGTTATTTTTAGAGGCATGTTATTGTAAAAATTTAAGAGGCATATTATTATAAAAATTTATCTAATAATGAAATTTAGAATCAACATAAATCATGGATTATATAAATATTATGTTCTCCATGCTTACAGTGCTTAACAACTTGAAACGATGATAGAAAGGTATACAAATATTCTATTTTTAATCCAATGGAATATGCCTCTTAAATTTTTGCACTTCTCGAATCCCGTATAAAAAGTCAACGTTTAATTTCTTTGACGGGTCGGCACTGAAGAGAAGGAAACAATTGTTGAAAGCTGGTCAGGTCAGTATAAAACTTTCCCTGCTTTTGCTTTTGCTTCTTAACTCGATACAAGTTACTCTCACTATTTGCATTTTGCTAAAGGAAGAAATAATAATTCCATCTATTAAATTATCATGAGAAAAATGAGAGATTCCCCTGTTATCCAACTTAGACTATGTAGTTAGTTAAGTTAAGTTGTGAAATTTGAGGAGTAATATTTAGGGGAAAGCCATTTCGAATAAATTATTCCAAAGTATTGGTGACTGATAAGCGTTTTGTTATCAAATTTTAAACTATTTTCTTTTGCAAAAAGGAAAACATATTATCAATAACAAAATTTTAAATTAAATATCCAATTTCATCTTCCAAAATCTATTATCCATAATAAAGTTTTAAATTAAATAACCAATTTTCTCATTTAAAATTTTTAATAAGAAATATAAGTAAATTATTTAATTTCAATCCCATATATTTTGTTAAATGAATTTTATATTTTTAACATTAATAAATTTAACAATCATTTAATAGCATCATAAATGATCATCTATTTCGCTCTACAATCTACCGATTACACCAGCGTGCTCTTGGCCTCTGCACACATCAGTTCGTCTAGCCTCAGTTAATGAAGGCCAGCGGGGTCCCTAATCCCCCTCCTTCACCACCTCTAGAGGTGCTATCATTCAGATCAATGGTAGCCGCTGGACCAAAGCACCCTCCCTTAGCTATTCAGTAGAAGTTAGTTAAGAAACTAGACACAATTCCATTGGTGGCCCTTCCAGAAGAAGAAACCTACAAAACCTTGCAGAGAGAGGCCTCATAGGTTAGTTCACGGTCCTCTAGCCTTCTCCCAAGTCGGTTGATGAATGGAATCAAAGGAACTGGAAGCCCTTGATCAAAGAGGGAGTCAAAAGTTATTTTGTAGGTAAGGGTTTCTTTGTGTTTGTCTTTGAAAACCCAGATGACAGAGGCTTAATCTTTAGAAATGGACCATATTTCATGGGACCCCAGGGTCTTTATCTAAACAAATGGTCTCCTAATTTCGATCCCACCCAAGACATCCCCTCTACTGTCCCGGTCTGGGTTAGGCTCCCCCATTTGCCTCTACACTGCTAGAACCAAAAATCCCTCTAGATCATGGGTAATGCATTGGGAAAATACATAGATCAAGCTGCAAGAAAAGACCAGTATTCATGCACCTGCATTTGCATAGAAGTGGAACTAGAAGAGGGGTTATTGGAAGTTATCAAAATCACTATTGCCGGGTGGATTCATGTCCAGGAGTTGGACTATGAACAACTACCATTTAAATGTAGACATTGCCACGGTCATGGACACTTTTCAAAGAACTATAAAAAGAAAGAAGAGGAGCAAGTAGACAAACAAAATGGGGAACAATGGACTCTAGTCCAGAAAAATGTAACCTCAGAAAAAGGCACCGGAAAAGGAAATATGGACGGAGGCCCTAACAGCACCAAATCCAACCAGGAAACGGAATCAACCCCAAATGGGACAGAAAGTGCTTAGATCAATCAAGTAACCTACCCTAGGAGAATTTAGACCAGGCAGACACTCCAACTTCAAACAAAGAGGAAGGGGAAGCAATACAGAATGAGGCCATCCAAGGCAGTCCCTCCAATCCCTCATGTGCAGAAATAACAAGGAAAAAACTGGTGGAAAGATCTGGTTCTTCGGAGGATGAAACCTATGAGTGACAAATGAAAAAATAAGGAAGGAAATCTCACAAGGAAAAGAGGGAGGAGGAAGTAGAAAGACTCAAAATACAAGGAAGTCACGCTACAATAGAAATGTCTATTGGGTGAAATATCATACCAAGGCCTTCCAAGGGGGGCCTCAACCCCCCATTAAGTAAATAATGAATCTCGTCTCTTGGAACTATAGAGGACTGGGGAATCCCTCCAAAATTGAAGCAGTTAAGGATCTTATGAAAGCAAAACCTTCAGATATCCTCATGCTCCAAGAGACCAAAATAGAAGGCCAAGCCCTTCTAGAGATTAGCAGTTCAAAATGGAATAAAAGAATAGGTAAAGCAGTCAGCTCACAGGGAACTTCTGGAGGGTTGGCAACTCTCTGGAATGAAGACCTTTTCCATTTGAAAAATAATGACAAAACATAGCAGTGGATTTTTACGGAATTGATGCACAAAGCAAGTAAGTTGTCTATCTCCCACTGCAATCTTTACATCCTAGTTTCTTACTATGAAAAATGAGAATGCTGGAATTTCCTCTTTGCCTTTTTAGAGCAGTCGTCTCCTAGAAATATCATCATAGCCGGAGATCTTAATATCATTATGAAAGAAAAATAGAATAGGGGGGGTCAAGCAATAGAGACCCCATGCTAGACGTGGTGGAGGAGCTCTTTCAGTGCTGGGACCTTTTGGATTTCAATCCTATTCACGACATTTACACTTGGTCTAATAACAGAGTTGGAGAAGATCACATTTCAGCAAATTTAGACCGATTCCTAGTGCAAAGCTCCATAATGATGAACAAAAAGATAATCATCACAAAAATTATACCTAAACTTGCTTCTGATCATAAGCCTATTCAGCTCCTCTTGGAAGATGAAGAAGACCTGGGACCTATTCCATTTTGGTTCAACCGTCTTTGGATCGAGAGGGAAGGTTTTATAAAGACAGTGAAGGCAGCATGGGCCCAAACTTTCATTAGATCCCCAAGCTATGTCTAGGAGAAAAAGTTGAAAGCCACAAAATAGGCTCTGAAGTACTGGATAAAGAGACCAACCCCTTCCCATACGGATCAAAGAAAGGAGTCAGTCCATTCATTGCAGACTCTACAAATATAGATGGAAAGCAATGATATCACAATAGAGTTGCTGGAAAAATAAATAAAATCCCAACGATCCACATACCAATACTTTAGAAAGGAAGAAGAATACTGGAGACTCAAATCCAGAAGTTTGTGGCTGAAGGCTAGAGACCAGAACACCTCCTTCTTCCACTGGCAATATAGAGTGATATTGTCAAGGAACCATATAGCAAAAATCAAAACAGTTGAGGCCAATGTCTACAAAGAGTTTAATCAAGTCAAAGCTACCACCAAAACCCACTTCAGGAAACTATATAGAGAAGGAACAATGAGGAAGCTGCTAACTTCCTCACTAACATCCTTTCTCTCATCAACCCTGAAGATAACACAACTCTCAGTAGGCCAATCACCGAGGAGGAAATCATAAACGTTATCTGGTCCATGGACGCAGATAAGGATCCCAAGCCTGATGGATTTACAATCCATTTCTACAATGCTTGTTGGCACCTTATCAAGGTTGATCTCCTCAAAATGGTAGGTTGGTTTATGAGAAAAGCCAAGATAGGTGGAGGAACTAACTCCACTTACCTCACTTTAATCCCCAAAGACACCAACCCTGCGTCATTTGCAAGATCCAGGCCCATTTCGTTGTGTAATTCTTCATATAAAATTCTGGCTAAAATGTTAGCAAATTGGATCAAGCCTCTGTTAAAAAGATTGATCTCCTCTCCTCAAGGTGGTTTTGTGGAAGGCAGGCATATTCTGGATAATGTAATCAAATTTCAGGAGACTATATATTTATGTAAGTAGCAGAATGAAAAAGGTATGTTGATTAAATTAGATATGGCAAACGCTTTCGATAGAGTTGATTGCTCTTTCCTTAGAAAAGTCCTTCTCTCCTTTGGCTTTTTGACCCAATTTGTTAATCTTATTGAATCTTGCATCGACAAACCATGGACTGCCCCTTTAGTCAATGAATGCCCCACAAATTTCTTCCAAGCTCAGAGAGGTATCAGGTAGGGATGCGCTCTCTCCCCATTCCTGTACATCATAATGGCAGACTCCCTTAGTCGTAAACTCACTCCTGAAAGACTTAATGGAAACATTCCAAGTCTCAAACCTTCCCATGGAGTAGATGCCCTGAACCACGCTCTACTTGCAGACGATTCCCTTCTCCTTGGCGGAGCTTCCATCAAAATAATGAAAGCCATTGACACTGTACTCAGAAGTTATTACAGAGCCTCTAGGGCTTTAATCAACGAGAGCAAAAGCGAAGTCTTCAGCTAGAATATAGATCAGAGGGAACTCACTGGCATAACCAGTCTCCTCGGATTCAATGGTCGAGCAACATGGGACAGATTCAAGTACCAGGGCCTTCCCATCATATCTGGAGCCAATAAAAGATCGCTTTGGAGCGAAATATTCTTGAAAATTAAAACAAAAATTGCAGCGTGGGGAGGCTATTGGCTGACAAAGGGAGGAAAAGTAATTTACTAAAATCCATGTTGTCAGCACTACCAATCTTCCATGCAATGTTTCTCCTAGCACCAAGAAATGTGATGGAGCAGATCTCCAATCTGCTAAGAGACTTCTAGTGGCAGGGAGGTAAGCGCAACGAAAACAAAATACATCTGGTGAACTGGGAAGTGGTGAAAAAAACAATGGCTGAAGGTGGGCTACAAATTAGAGACCCAGTTCTCGTCAATCTAACGCTGGGAGGAAAGATTTTGTGGAAGCTGATCCATGACCCATCTCATCCGGTTAGCGTCACGCTGCGTACAAAGTATGGACTCAAAAAATCCCTCAGCAATCTACACAACACTAATAGAGTAAACAACATGCAGGTGTGGAAATTATGTTGCAAAAGCAACAATTTCTTCAACAAATAGGTCTACAGAATTCCTGGCAACGGAAAACGCACCCACCTGTGGCTCGACAGTATTATGCGGAAATATCCACTGAACAATAATGAGGAGATAATTGATCTCAGGGACTGGCTGAAGCAAGCAGGAGTCAACACCATATAAGACCTTTCAACTTGGGATCAGCGTGGAGATTGGGCAGGATGGGATTTTCATGGAGTCCCTGCCTAGTTATCCCATCAACAAACCCTGCTTGAAGATCTGTTGGAGGAAGCAACCCATGTTAATAGATCCATGAAAGATAGCTGGGGTTGGGGCCAGTCCAGAGTCTACACCACAGCTGCAAGTTACAGAGCATTGCAGGCCTCAAGAAACAACAGACAAACGCCGACCTTCTGGAAGAATGTATGGGATTCCCTAGCCCTACCAAAAGTGAATTTCTTCTTCTGGACTCTAGTCCATAATAAAATCCTAACTGGTGATAACCTAGAAAAAAGGAATATAGTAGGTCCGCACAGATGTGTGTTATGCAACAACGATTTCTTAACAGCCCAACACCTTTTCTTGGAGTGCAATTTTGCTAAAGAGGTATGGAGAATCATTTTACAAGAATTTCAGATTTCATTGCCTTCCCAAATCTCTATTTCAGACCTCTCTACCTCATGGAGCCTATTCTATTCCCATCACGTCCCTCCCAAATCATTCTGGTGCAAACTTTGGATAGCACTCCCCAAATATGTTTGTTGGTAGCTTTGGCTGGCCCGCAATTAGTTGATCTTCAGAGAGATGAGGCACTCACTGTTGCAAGTAGTTGTAAAAGCTAAATCCTTTGTCCTAGAAGCAGCCCAACAACAGTATTTCAAAGATGACCCTTTATTACTGCCCGAAGAAAAAAGGTGGTTATGCCCACTAGAGCCTTATCTGTGCAAGCATCTCCTCCCCCCTCAAAAGGTCAATCAGGATTGGTGCATAAGAGACGATGATGACAATTTTCAATCTTGGTGGCGGACTCAAAACTTATCCACAATTTTCTTTAATGGAGCGTCCAAAGGTAATCTCGGTGCAGCTGGTGCTGGGGGGGTCATCTACTCTGGATGGGGTTTCAAAAGACTATTTCAGCTAGGGATTAGGCTAGAAATCCAACAATCAAGGAGAGATTCTCAGGCTTCTCAAAGCTTGCTTATTGCAAGAGAGAAAGGCGCCAAAGACCTTGAAGTTTTCAGAGATTCAGAGATAATAATAAAAAGGCTAAATTTGGGAACACTGTTTAGTAATGCCAGCCTCAACAAAATACTGGACAGATTGGAGAGAGTTCTCCTAGACATTGACACATGCAAGTTTTATCATATTCTTAGAAGGTCAAATAATGAACATGATCAGATGGAAAATAAGGGCAGCTCTCTTATGAAAGCACTGCTAGTTGTAAACAATGAAAGTTTTGTACAAATGCCCTGAAAATCTAGTAGATCATAATGAACAACAGTTAGAACTCTGTAATGTAATGGGGGTTGCTCCAGCAAAGACCCAAGATCTTTTCAAATGAATAAAACCTATAACCGCTACAGTTAATTTTTTTTTTAAATGATCATCTATTCATTATAATTAATTTGCTTCATATAGTTTTTTTAAATTATTTAATTTTAAATAAATGATATTACAATTAAATTCCATCTTATATTTAATGATTTTTTTAATATTTATATTCTTGGAATTATTTAATTAAAAAAATCAAATTACTATTATATATTTGATAAACAAACCAACAACATTATACAAATAAATTTAGAAAGGAAAACAAAATATTGATTGCTTCAATTCTTCTAATTGAATGTTGGTTGCTTCTAAGGTTGTAGTATCAGAAATACCCAAGGGTGGAAATGAATCATATAGATGCCCCATTATGTTTAGAACAAGGACAATGATGTGGCATCGAATACTAGGACATATAGAATAAGGACCTTGAAGCATTATATGCTAAGGGTATGGTAAAAGGTATGCTTGATTTCACTCTAGATTTCCATTTCTATTAATATTTCATGTTTTGTAAACACAACGGGGTAACATTATGTGAATATATTATTTTATATTGAGAGGTGATTTATGAAGATTCACATGGACTTTTTCTCTCCAAAAGAAATATGTCATTAATAACTTTAAAGAATTTAAGGCTCATGTAAATAATCATATAGAGAATACAATACGAATGTTGAGGAAAGAAGATGATGGAGTGTTTCGCGAAAATGAAAGAATTTCATAAAAAACATGGAATATCAAGGAAAAAGAATACCCCATACACACTTCAATGTAATGTGAGGAAGCTAGAGAAATAATGAATAAGCATTAATATAAAATGCAAGGACATAAATTGTAGGGAAAAGAAGAAAATGCATACTGCATGTCACATTGTAAATTTTCTTTTTATAATAAGTCATTTTCCAAAAATACATCACATTATTAATAAGAAAACTTTAAATTATAAAAATAAACAAACCAAACAATTATATAATTGATAAACAAACCAACAACATTATACAAATAAATTTAGAAAGAAAAAAAATAGTAGACTCACAGTGATCACAACTCTAATATCCATATTTTTGGAACTCCCACTCGCTATTATCTGCAATAGTATATACATAGTAAGGTGTAAAATAAAAGTTCAAATGAATCTTAACAGTAAACTTCCTCTCTCATTTTCCAACCAAAGATAAAGTGAACAGAAAAAAAAACTAACCATTTCCTTAAAAAGATTCATGTTTCCATTTCAAAATAATTTCACTCTACTAAAATGCAGCCCTAAAGATTGATTGCACAAAAAGGAAGTTTAGAATACATACATAATGGGCAGATTTGTCTTGTCTTAAGCCACCGACTTATGTAGTGAAAATGAAAGGCATGATTGCAGACTCTTGTTTCAAATATCAAAGAAAAACATATAAAATTTTGATAACCTAGAGCGTAAGCGAATAATAATAATAATAATAATAGTACATATTTTTAACATACCCCATGAAACTGTGCATTCTTCAGTGGTCTCAGTTCTTTGACTTGCCTCACAATCTATACCTATATGTACGAAAACAAAGATAATAATATTATTTTCAAATTTCATATAATTTAGGCAAACTAATTCAAACATATCCCAAAAACAATCCATCTTCTCAATTTTCGACCATTAAATTATATAAATAAATAGTAGTTACAAAGATCCATAATGTGGTTTTTGCAAATTACATAATCATTGACCTAGATGTCTGCATGCATAAATGATTAGATTAAAACTGTGTTAGAATAAAATAGTAAATCATTCAAGTTAAACTAGAAGAAAGACATTCATGGCCATTTTTCTTTTTGGTGTTTTATTTCTTTTCTCCTTTTGAACAACAGTTCTAATCTCTTCCTCACTAATGGTAACATAATTTTCAACTTCAACTTTGACATCTATAAAAAAAACATGTTTAGCTTTGCTAGATTGAACCACCTTAGGGATTCTTTGATGATCCCCTATATGTACTATTGCAGTGTCATGGATTATTGCTTTCTGCTTCCTTCTCCTTTCTTCTTTTGTCTTTGTATGTAAATTGTTGATCACATTCATAATATTTGGCTCTAGAAAATAAATACCCTCCAACATCATTGAAAGACTCTTAGCAAAATTCTATCAAACAAAATACAATATGTCAATAATCAATCATTTATAAAAAATTTAGTGATCCTTACAATAATGCATAACACAGAAATATAAATACACATACTTACAATGTTATTTGAAATGTTGGATGTGATTTAATCACGCAACAATGTATATTCTTAATATGTGTCATACTTGACCTTTGAGAGACAATATCTAACATTTTCATCTGTCTTGGGCAATTTTGTAAGAACATAGATAGTGTCTACATTCAGCACCAAACATATGTCTCGTACTCTACCCATCACCTCATATGGTCTACCAAAGTTAATTGTACCACAATATGGATAGATATGTGTACAATCATCTCTTTCAATATCTTTAACATGCAATGTAAAATTTGTATTATTTATTTCTCGTGAATTCCTCCATACAAGAATAATCTTGAATGTACTTGGTGAGGCAGTTGCATGACTTTTAGAATGGTTTTCAGTTCTGGTATGTTCAATAGTATTCATAAAGTGTCCAAGTGAAACTTCAGATGATGGAATTGTTGTCCTTGTTTCAAGAAACATTCACATAGACCTTCCTTGATG
>APFE030567543.1:0-16417 GCA_000404065.3 Pinus taeda | reverse complement strand
AATTGTTTAATTATATATTTATGTGGTTTTAATTATGTTTTAGTTATTAATGGGTTTTTAAAATTTTATATGATTCATAAGTGGTTAATAATTGAAATTATATCTTGTTAAAGTTATAATTATTTTAATTATAATGGATTATTTTCATTTTATTAATTTATTATAGAATTGTATAATAAGACCAGTTTTCCACATATTCTTTCACATCTTGAAGATGAACCACTGTTGATGGTTCGAACGTCCAGCAACAAGTAACCTAATGCGATGAATCCGGAAGATGATCTACACACTTCTTACATTGTTGACAATCTCATTGAAACTCCCTGATGGATAACTTGTTGTTTCTTTGCACACAAATCACCAATTAACATACTTCTTTGACTTTGCTAATCACGCTTCTTAGTGGATGCAAAACCTTTCCTCGGTAGTTTGGGTCATATACTATGTTGATCAAACTTTGCTCCATATAAGAGGAGTTTGCATTAGGCCAAACACCAACAATAAAGCAAAATTCGACATCACCATAGCCCTGTTGTTCAATGCCATTCACCTCAACATTTGTCACCTTCATGTGTTCCTTGATTCCTAGCTTGTTGTCACGTAGTTGAATTGCACCTTTTAGTTTCAGGATGCTTATTTGTTTAGGAAGTACCTGCATGCCAAGTTGGTAATACATTTTTTTGACAACATCATATTTCACATATACCATGGAGTCAGAACCCAACTGTTTTCAATCACATATCAAATCATATCCTAGACTAGCAAGAATCACATTAAATATATAAGCCATCAAGATACATGCCACATCACATACATAAAACATCATAAATTATCCGTAACACTGAAACAACACATCATAAAAGCATACATCATGAGAAAGACATGTCACAAAAATGTAACAGTGCCCAAGAAACCTTGGGGATGCCTAACAACACTACCACCATAGTTTGGTGAATATTCATGTTCCTCTCCTCTATGGACACCACTCGTTCTTGAAGCCATTATATCTCCTCATCTTGGTGATCTTCCTCTACCACCTCCTAGGAAAAAGGGGCCTCTAACCCAACATAAAAATGTTCTTGTTTCCATGGCCATTGCGATCCCTATGGTTCACCCTCAACTAGGTGCACATGCTCTGGTCCTTGTGCTTGATCCCCTCCACGAGGGTGATCATGGATGGTCAGGATGTCCTACCCACAAAGGCCCATATATGCATACACAAGTAAAAATTGAATGCCATCATCATCATAAACATGTATACAAAATGAAAAATCAATAATCAGATTGTAGATAAAACACAATGAATACTTATGGGCCCCCATCTCTCACTAGGGAGTAGTGACATGTCTAGGTATCCCTAAAATTCCATCCCCTCATAGGGGAGCTCCAATATAATATGTGGCATGGAGATTCATCATTGATTAACCTTCCCGGCCTAGAACCTCCCTGTGTCCCCATCCCCCTCACGTATCATGAGGCATACCCACCAGATGAGCTAAGGCTTTTTAATGGGGAGGTATCTCCTCCACCTTAATCTGGGGATGTTGTTGAAAATAGCAACAAGAAATGCTAAATATATAAGTGCTAAAAATAGAATTGCTATAAATAGCATTTTGGGATACATTCCAATTTTAGTTAGTCCCTGAACTAAAATTGAGAATTAAAATTCGAATTTGATCTTAGCAGTTGTTTGAAAATTTATTAATTAATTCATCTTGAGTTAATTAGTTGGAGAAAATCAAACATGAAGTCTATGTGAAGACATGCAACAATTTTCCCTTTGATTGAGTAATTTATCCCTTAATTAAGGAGATCAGGATGAGTTGTACTTTGAGTTGTAATTAGTTAGCTCAGTTAACTGAGTTAAGTCCAGTTAGATTAGTTCCAATAGTTTGTGGAACTGATTGTGAGTTCAATTAATTAATGCATGCATGCATGTAACTACTGTACTTCAGATAACTGAATATTCTCTCATAAATAACTCATGCATGTCAGTTCAGTTAGAGACCTAGTTGAGATTAGAGGATGGGACAATGTACTATCAGTTGTAAGAATATTCCATTGAGGATATCTCTTGCATTTAGAAGGAATTCATTCCTTGAGGATTGCACAGTTACTTCTGATTTTGTTGAGTTGTGTGAGAGGTGAATTCACACAAGTATCAGCCAAAGGACCCAAGAGAAACTGCACAAGGAAATAGGAGGCTTGGAGGAAAGAAGGAAGGCATATGTTGTGTTTATTTAGTCTATGAGCAGCATTGAGGGATTGTACTGAAAGCTGGATAGCTTGTGAGCTAAAGCTTTGTGTAGTCCGGAGATATTTCCACTTGTATGATAATACAAATAGCGGGGTTTTTAGCTGAGGCTTTCTCGAGAGTATTCTTCTGTGTTCATGTGTGATTGATTTCTCATTCTCTGTTATATGTGTTCTATTTGATCTTGCTCAAAATTGATTAAGCTTTCGTAAGTTTGTTTGTAGAAATAGATCAAGTATTTTTCTTTAGTATATTGCATTATCAGGTGATCTACTGTGGGAAATTCTACATGGTATCAGAGCAAAGGTGATCAAAGAAGAGAATAGTATACAAAGAAGGGAGAAGTTTGAAGTTCCTGATTATAGAAATCAAATTCTTATCACATTTCAAATTTCACCAATGGAATTCAATGGTTTGAGACTCAAGTATGCCCTGGATGGAAGCTCGAATTATATAGCCTAGAAGCATCGCATGGAAGCGGTATTAGAGGAAAATGATTTGAAGGACTTCATTGATCAAAAAGTCCCCAAGCCAGCAGCTGCTAATGCCCAAGAATTGGCGGAATGGAAGAAATGTTTGGCTAGAGTGAGGAGGATTCTTCTAGAGGGAGTTCGAGACCACATTGTCTCGAGTCTCCATGGGAAGGAGACATTGTTTTAAATGTGGAAAACATTGAAGGATCTATATCAGAACAACAACGATTAGAGGAATTTGGCGCTGAAAGACAAGCTTCTAAAAATCAAATGTGAAAAGGGTGACACGATATCTACATATCTAAACAAGCTCACCACCTGTAGGGATGAGCTTGGAAGTGTAGGAATCATGACAATCGATGATGACATGGTGAGTCTTGCTCTCCTCGGTCTTCCTAAGAGCTGGTATAGCTACCAAGACTCAGTAAATGGAAGAGAGAAACTACCAGATTGGGAACGAATTTGGTCGGATCTGATGCAGAAGGAGATAAGGAGAAGCACCAGAGATGGATCTTCATCAAAGCAAGATGATGAAGAAAATCTATCCTTAGCAAGTAAGGCGGGGAAAGGGAAGGGGAAGGCTTCCCATTCCAAATCAAGTTCTTCCCATGGTGGGAAGAAGATTAACAAATCAAAAGTGCGATGCTTTCATTGTCATGAGGTGGGCCATTATGCAACAAATTGTCCACAGAAGAAATCCAAGAAGGGATCCTTGAAGGGATCAGATGGTGAGGCACTAGCCTCACAGTTTGAATTGGACTTCACCCTCATTGCATGCATGGTTTCATTGATGGTGGGATGAGTTTGGTACCTGGACATTGGAGCTCATTCCACATGACCAACGACAAGAGCTTATTCAGTACCTTGGAGGAGAAGACCTCCAGATGCACATAGAGATGGGTGATGATGGAAAGTACCATGTTTCTGGTGAAGGTACGGTTGTGTTTTAGATGGAGCATAAAGCTCCTCTCACCCTGACTGATGTAAAGTATGTGCCTGGTCTGAAGAAGAACCATGTGTCTATCGATATGTTGGAAGACAAAGGCTATGATGTAGTCTTTAGTAAAGGAAAGGAATTCCTAAGGCATATCGGCACTAGACAGACCAAGAGGATTGGGATTCGAGTAAAGAATATCTACAAGCTAGAGGTAGATGAATGTGTTGCATTGAGTTCCAAAGAAGAGTTGGTGCAAAGCCAAGATATTGGTGAGCTATGGCATAGAAGATTGGGCCACTTGTACCATGGGGCCTTGAAGATCATGCAGCAGATTTCTACCAGACTTCCCAAGGGTAAACTAGAGCAAGTGGATACATGCAAAGGTTGTATCTTGGGTAAGTATGCAAAATCTTCCTTTCAGGATCGAGACAGTCAAGCTAGAGCAATCCTAGAGCGAGTTCATATATATGTTTGTGGACCATTCTTGACAGCCTCGACCACTAAACAAAGGTACTATGTTATTTTTATTGATGATTTTTCTCGTAGATGTTGGATCTAGTTCATGCAGAAGAAGGATCAAACTTTCTCAAGGTTTTGTGAGTTCAAAGCCTTGGTTGAGAAAGAATCTGGAAAGAAAATAAGGGCCTTGTGAAGCGACAATGGTGCAGAGTATGTCTCCCAACAGTTTAAGGACTTCTGTGCAGTAGAAGGAATTAAACGGGAGTTGACAGCACCCCATAACCCACAGCAGAATGGCGTGGCCAAAAGGAAGAACAGATCGATTGTGGGAGCAGCTTGGGTGATGTTGCATGACCAAAGCCTACCACTTCATTTTTGGGCTGAGGCATGCAATATACCAGTATACTTGCAGAATAGAAGCCTTCATCGTATACTGGGGATGAAGACACCTGTGGAGGCCTTCTCCAAGAAGAGACCAGATGTGAGTCACTTCAGGATCTTTGGATCATCAGGTTTATTTCCATGTGACCAAAGATGCCCGGAAGAAGCTAGAGCCAACAGCTGAGTTGGGTATACTTGTGGGGTACACTGATACACCCCACAATTATCGAGTGTTCTTGCCTACCAGTCAGAGGATAGTGGTACGCAAAGATCTGAAGTTCGACGAGTAGAAAGCCATGTGAGTATCCCTTGAGAGGAAGCTCAAGTTGCATGCAGAGGAGTAACTTTTGTTTCCTAAGGAGGAGGAGCCTCAGACTGATGCAGAGTAGCCGCATGCAGAGGATCCAGCAGTGGAGACATCCACTCATGCAGAGTCTTCCAAAGATGGGCGAAAATGCTCAAGGGAAGCTAACAAATGGATGTGAGAGAGAATGTGGGACAACCATCCTCTCAGCACAAACAAAGGAGATCACCTAAGCGGTACACTAGTTACATGGCCCTGGTTGAGGAGTGTGTAGAGACCGACCATCTTCCTTTGAGGAAGCAGTGTAGCAGCCAGTCTGGGTTGACGCTATGGTTGAGGAGTATGACTCCATTGTTTGAAACAATGTTTGGGATGTTGTCCCAAGACCGGAGGACAAGTCAGTGGTGAGTTCCCAATGGATTTACAAGGTAAAGCAAGCAGCTGATGGGAGTGTGGAGAAACATAAGGCTAGGTACTCATCTATCATATTGATGTTGGCACTATCAGCGCAGATGGTTTGGAAGATCCATCAGATGGGTGTGAAGACTGTGTTCCTCAATGGTAAGATTGAGGAAGAGGTGTACATAGAGCAGCCAGAAGGATTTGAGACCTTCGATCATGAGTCGCATGTGTGCCGACTCAAGAGAGCTTTATACGGGCTTAAGCATGCACCTCATGCTTGGTACACTAGGATCGACAGCTATTTCACCGAGTTGGGCTTCACCAAGAGTGAATCAAATGCAAACCTTTACCACATCATGGTAGAAGGTAAGCCATTGATCATTGTTCTTTATGTTAATGATCTGATATTGATAGGTGATGATTAGTTGATCAAGTCTTGCAAGGAGGACCTTGCAAGAGAGTTCGAGATGAAAGACATGGGTCTTATGCACTACTTCTAGGCATGGAAGTGTGGCAGAAGGATGGGGAAGTGTTTGTGTCTCAAGGCAAGTATGCCAATAATATACTCAAGAGATTCCACATGGAGAAGTGCAAGCCCATGAAGACTCCTCTAGGAGGTAACTAGAGGAAGGAGGATGCTACTTCAGGTGAGGTAGTAGTTGCTACTGTTTATCGGCAGCTTGTGGGTTCATTGATGTATTTAGTGAACACATGACCATATTTGTGCTTTGCAGTGAACTAGCTGAGTCAAGTTATGGTTCAGCCTACCAAGTTGTTTTGGAAGGTAGCGAAGCATGTGTTGAGATACCTCAAAAGCACATCTCAGTATGGATTATGGTACATACGGAAAAAGGGAGTGAAGCTTCAGGGATTCAAAGATGTAGATTGTGCATGGAGTCCATAAGATCAAAAGAACACTTTAGGAGGAATTTTCAACCTTGGTTCAACTCCAGTTTCTTGGTATAGCAGGAAACAGAGGTCAGTTGCACTTAGCTCAACAAAGGTTGAATACATGGTTGCCAATCAGGCAGCATGTGAGGCCATTTGGATACAGAAAATTCTAGTTGGATTGTTTGGTCAGAGGATGGATCCAACTGTGATCTATTGTGATAATCAGAGTTGTATCAAACTCTCTAAGAATCCAATATTTCATGACAGGTCCAAGCACATCGATATCCGGTACCATCATCTTCGAGACTGTGTGGTGAAGAGGATCATGATGTTGCTATATGTTTCGACCAAGGAGCAAGATGTAGATATTTTGACTAAAGCATTGTCAAAATGCAAATTCGAGTTCCACAGAGACAGGATTGGAGTGATAGATAATCCCTTTCTTGTTGAGAGGGAGTGTTGAAAATAGCAACATGAAATGCTAAATGTAGAAGTGCTAAAAAATAACATTGCTATAAATAGAATTTCAGGATACATTCCAATTTTAGTTAGTCCCTGAACTAAAATTGAGAATTAAAAATCGAATTTGATCTTAGCAGCTATTTGAAAAATAATTAATTAATTCATCTTGAGTTAATTAGTTGGATAAAATCAAACATGAAGTCTATGTGAAGACATGCAACAATTTTCTCTTTGATTGAGGAAGTTATCCCTTAATTAAGGAGATCAGGATGAGTTAAGTCCAGTTAGATTAGTTCCAACAATTTTTGGAACTAATTGTGAGTTCAGTTAGTTAATCTATGCATGCATGTAACTACTGTACTTCAGATAACTAAATATTCTCTCATAAATAACTCATGCATGTCAATTATGTCAAAGACCCAGTTGAGATCAGAGAATGGGACTGTGTACTATCAGTTGCAGGAATATTCCATTGAGGATATCTCTTGCATGCAGAAGGAATTCATTCCTTGAGGATTGCGCAATTACTTCTGAGTTTGTTGAGTTGGGTGAGAGGTGAATTCATACAGGTGGCAGCCAGAGGACCCAAGAGAAACTATGCAAGGAAATAGGAGGCTTGGAGGATTGAGCGAAGACATATGTTGTGTCTATTCAGTCTATGAGTAGCATTGAGGGATTGTACTGAGAGCTAGATAACTTGTGAGCTAAAGCTTTATGTAATCCGGAGATATTTCCACCTGTATGATAATATAGATAGCAGGTTTTTTAGTTGAGGCTTTCCTTAGAGTATTCTTTTTTGTTCATATGTGATTGATTTCTCATTCTCTGTTATATGTGTCCTATTTGATCTTGCTCAAAATCGATCAAGCTTCCGCAAGTTTGTTTGTAGAAGTAGATAAAGTATTTTTCTTTAGTATATTGCATTATCAGGGGATCTACAGTGGGAAATTCTACAGATGCAACAACACAACCCGATAAAGTAAAAAATACACAAGAGCATGCCAAAGGTAAAATATCAATGTGATCCCTCCATTTCCTGGGTCAATTGTGCCAATAAGCTCTCATGGAGTAGTCGGGCCTAGTCACAAAAGGTGCCTCCACAAACCTGATCCAGAATGTTGAGTTGTCGGACAATGATACAGTGAGGGTATATCCTATCAAATAGTTATAGTATTGTTGCAACCACCAACTATACACCCATGTAATGGATCGCCAAGATCCACACTGTTCCCCTCTCCACTTTCCTTGCAGTGCAATGTTATCCATCCCACTTGTCTAATTACACCGTCACCTACAGAGGTTCAATAGGAATCTCCTTCCCCCATGGATGCAACCTTGTTAGAATATAGATATCCAATACAGCTGGTATCGCTAGGCTCTCCCCCTAGAATCTTGAAAACCCATCAGTGAGGTCTCCACCAGTTAACCAGGAATCACAGGAGCTTATCCTATGATTGGATAAGGGAGAACTCAAAATTCTTCAAGAGTCCCCACATGGCTAAAGCTAGTCAAGCCTCCAAGCTATCTTGTACCAAGACCTAGATTTCTGCATAATTGTTCTCCCTATAGTGAAGCACCATTAGGGATTTCTATAGAGAAAGAGGGCCAGTAAGGAAAGAAAAATCCTTTGGCCACACCCACATGCCTATATATTTGTTGTAGCTGCTACAATACCACCCAAAATTTTGGGGCATATCCAAAATTTCAGGTCCCCCTCTGCTTGCTTAAGGCCATAAGGGTTATGGTCATGTTTTGAATTAGTCAATGTCCCCATGACCCATTTTTTATCAAACCCTATCAGTGCTCACACTTACATGGTGCATGTTATCATTTTTCCTCTTGACTCACCTCAAAACTTGACCACACTGATGCATTAGGGTTTTGGGGTTTATTGCCTCATTTGACCTTAAGCCTTTATCTTTCTGCAATGTGCATTGCAAGGGATTAAGGGTATCTTGTGTCATTATTCATGTCTCCACCCTAGCTACATGAGGGTTTTTGAAGCACTACTTTATTCATGCGTTTCAAAACCCTAGATCATCGTGATTATGGATATGATTCGCAGTCATGCTATAATCTAACCATCATCCTCTAGGGTGCACCCTTTGGTTTAGTCTCATGAGCACATTTTCTCATTTTCAAGGTATTACCATGATTAAAACATTGCATACTTTGTTAATGACATTTGAGTTATCAAGTTGATCCATGTACTCAAATGTTAAATTGTTTGAGAGAAAGCTTCACCAATGCTTTCAAGATTGGCAATTCAATCTCTATAAACTACGTTGATTGTGGTTCCATAAAAAAACCCTACCAGGCACCCATATCATGTTATTGAGGAAATACTCATATTATATTTTCCTTAATTAACTAATCTATTTTGTAATCTCTAAAGGCCTTAATGTTTAAATTCGTAAAGACACAACCTTACTAACATTTATCTTATTTTGATTGTGCTATGTAGGGCAAGTGAAAGCAACACATTTAATACTCTCATTTGGCGCAATCAAAGGGTCATATCCCCATTATGTGTGAAGGCTATATTTAAAATGCAAAATGTAAGAAAGAACCTTTAATAATCAGTCTATTGTAAAAATTTGTTGAGGGCTATGAGCCAACATTGTTTAAATATATGTCCAAACAAATGTCAAAGGAATGTTGCCTTTTGTAAAAGCATGAAGTTCGAGACTGATTGGGATGAAGTAATGTCTAAACCGCAGATGCATTTTGGAAGCACTGGAAATTCATAAGTCTGGGTGAAAACAACTCGTTGAAGTATGCATATGGCAAGCAATTTTTAGGGATATGACCAATGATGTCAGGCTACCATGCTCGACAACTACTCTGATTCAAACCCACTTACCACTAGCGCATATGTGGACATAATAAGGTGACACATGTGTTGCAAATATGTCGAAACACATAAGTATGTGTGGCATTAAGAGAATGCAGCAATACTGAACGCTTAAAAGGCAGCGCCGATGAATGAACACGCACCACAAATGGGGCAATGCGACCAACGCATACGTCAAAGGATCATCGCTTGAATCCACTGGAAATCCAAGATACCATTCGCCTCAAACCAAGGGATCTCTAGGACTTCATCCACTTTTAACATCTAAAGACACATGTTGTGACTAAGGGCATTAAAGAGCTAGAAATAATGTGTTGAAGCTCTTTGCAATAACTCAAACGTGTTTGCGACAAGAGTGGAAAAGGGAAACAACGCCATGGTTTTGGTATAAAGGAAGCATATTGCAAATGCTTCCAGAAAAGTGGCCATACAATCATGCAACGCCACGTGAAAGGGAAAGCTGAAGAAATATGTGAAGTGTTGTGAAGTCATATAATAGCGATTGGTGCGATATATCACAGATGGGGAAAATATACATAGCGTTGAAAACTTTGAACAATGGAGCGTTGGCCATGTAGTATATTGGTTTGTGATAAAATAATACCATCAACACCACAACATTGTCACTAGAATCTTGGAAAATTTTGTATGTGATATAAATGTTACTGTCAACATGCACATTACTGATTGGTGTAAGAAAAAGCATGTTAAATGCACCAACTTTGTAATGAATGTGACCAACTTTATATCATAACTTGCAGCAAGAGATGAATGATTTGATGTGCAACACGTTGGGAATCACAACCAACACATACAACCATGCAATGTGAAAGTGCTGTTGGGATCACTTGCTGTAAAATGGGGAGGCAGCATAAGTTAGAGTTGTAGTCTTCAATTTTCATTTGTTACATGCAACTAGTCCGGAGAGTAAGGAATCGATCTGGACGCAAATGATTTCACCCACTATAAGTCGTAGTTCCAAATGTGATCTCCTTAGGCCACATCCTCACATCCTTCATCTGTGACCTCTTCTCACAAGTTGTGCTGTGACCTCTCCAAAGTCACAAAATCCTAATTGCAAGCCTCAGCGATGGAACCAAAAGGTGCGACCTATACTATCTTGTGACTATGCAACCTCTCCCAAGTCGCTAAGTCGCAAACTACAGTTGTAGAAACAATGACATGTGCAACTTTCGCTATACTGCAACTATGCGACCTCTCTCAATTCGTATTATCTAGTTGTGACCTTCCTCAAAGTTGCATTTCAACCTATGGGTCTCCTCAAGGCACAATCCCAAATGTGATTGGCCTGATGATTACAAAGGGTATTGAAGGCCACTTGTGACCCCAATCTCGACTGCAATTCCAACTAGTCAATTCCATGAGGTCGCAGGTCGTATTTTCGATCCCCACCACTGCAACTAAAATTTATGGCCTGCATTGCTTTCCAAAGACACGACCTCTCCTAATGCTTGGACCTGCAATATTAAGCATTAAGGCTTCAAGTCAAGAGGCTAGTTCCCTATGATTTATGAATGTATCTTAGTGCTGTCAAGAATGCCATGATTGGTGTGCACCTGTGAGAGGTATTATGTTAGGGTCCCACCCTAACCCCCTTATTTATGTAGTAGGATCGAGTCATAAGTATAGTTAAGTAAAGATTCAATAAAGCCCATATTAATAATTGTAAGTGGCTAACCCGCACTTAACGACGGGACCACAGTGAGTTGCAAATGGGCCATGGTATTAGATAGATGGTATTAATAAGAACCATGGTATTTCTCCATGGTATTGAATGTACGAATCATATATAAAGGATAGAGACTCCCTGCAAGGAGCATCATGTCTTATTTTGTAATCGAGTTGTGCTCTATTGGAGGTTGCCCCCTCGAAGAAGCAAGTGAACATTGTTTTTTGAATAATAAAATGCTCACTATTGATTCTCAATGTTCTATGTTCTGGGTATATTTCTCGCATATTTGGTATTCTGGTATCTTCTTGCAGGTTAAGAGCATAACAAGTGGTATCAGAGCACTTTCCAGGGCTGGTGGAATCTCCATTTCTTAGCAAAAAAAAAAATTGGCTAGAGATGTGTTCCGGCGTCTTTAAACCACAGTATCTATCGTTGAGCACATAAACCTGCAGATTTGGGGAGGCATGCACGCAGGAAATATAAGAGGTGGTCACGCTTGTTGGATTCCCTTGTAGCCCCTGTGGGTACCCCTTCGAGTAGCAGCGCATTAGACAGAACCACGCACGGAATATCTTCCAAGTACCCTCTGGGTATATCGGAAGCCCCCTAGCTCCTTTGAAACCTCGCCATAGATAAATCGTCAGCCATCTTGCTGCTACAGTACACTGAGAACAGCACTCGAAGAGATTACTCGCCTGTACGATAGGGTAGTCAAGTTGTATGGCTAAGGGTATGGTTGATCCTCCTTAGTTAGAGCCCTGAAACACTGGGTCGAGTACTACTGTCAGACCCTTATGTATATTGCGATCTGTAGCACCTGACACTCCCTGAGACCATAGTTCCCTTCTCTATCGCTGGATCACACATAATCCCTGCTAGATTAGATCTCACAAGTGGGGGTTTTACAGTAGTAGCAGCAATCAGTCCCGCCGTTCAAATTTATCAGAACAACCATTCAAATCTCTCAGATCCATCAAATCTGCCATCCAGATTTGAGTAGTTTTGTGGGTTCCTATACCTGGGCGCGATTTTCGCAGGACTTTTGGCAGCATTTACATTTCAGGGATTCGGCGACTGCAGTATTCCTAAGCAAGGAGTAAAACTCCATTAGGAGTTCTCAGAATTAGGACGACGAGCTGAGCAAGGTGGTACCATTCAATTGTTAGTGCCAAAAAAATTCGGGCAGTCCCAAATTTCAAGTACATTGGATCGGTGCATGGTAGAAACTAGAGCTCAAGCTATGGCCAATGAGAAGATCAACAAACTTGAACAAGCCTTGAAAGACATCCAAGACCAACTGTTGAAAATAACTTCAACACTCTCTAAGGGCAAGGAAGAAGCCCGCGAGGAGGCATATATTGGCAATGAACACAGTGAGGGTGAGTCTAGCCACTCTCTTCACCTCTGGGGCACTCACCAACAATCCCATCCGCGACCTCCCAAGCTGGATATGCAAAGATTTGATGGCTCTCACCCGGCAGCATGGATAGCACAAATGGAGCAATATTTCAATCTGAATTACATCTTGGATAATGAAACTCAACTTATGGTGGGGAGCATGTACTTGGACAATGAAAGATGGAAATGGTGGCAATGGCATCAACGTTGCAACGGAAGGCCATTGACTTGGGACACCTTCAAAAAAGCTCTTATGGAGCGCTTTGACCTTGACTCTGCTTTTTTGGGACGTCTCACTAAGCTCTGACAGACTAGCACAGTGGATGAATATATTACAGCCTTTGAAGCCTTAGCTTTCAGCACTATGGGTCTCTAAGATGCGTTGTACATGGAATGTTTTATCAGTGGTCTTAAAGAGGCCATACAAGCTCACGTCCGACTGCGCCACCCTCCTACATGGATGGAGGCTTGCAAGGTAACTCGTAAAGTTGAATGTGCATTAGCAGCCCAGTCCAATCGCCCAAATTTCAGCGCCAAGGGTCGCTCCCAACACTACTCAAACACTTAAGGTTCAAAAGATGTCACCTACAGAAATGGCAGAAAGAAGAAAGCAAGGATTATGTTACTACTGTGATGAAAAATACTCCCCCAATCATAAATGCAAGGAACCCAAATTCTTTCAAATTGATGCTACTGATCACAGCTCATTAGAGGAAGCCCCACCACTTGAGGAACCAGAGGAGGAAGAAGAGGACAACCAGAAGGACCATGTCCCTGAAGAACGAGTTATTTCGCTGCATGCTTTGGCAGGAATTTCTTCGCCTCAAACTCTCAAAATCAGAGGCTTTATTAAGCATCGCCCAGTGGTAGACTTGATTGATAGTGGAAGTACACATAAAATTATACATCAAAGATTCGCGGAAGCAGTGCATTGTTTTGTACAAGCTATTTCTAACTTCCAAGTCCAAATTGCAGATGCGGGAACAATGAAATGTGACGGCTGCTCTGAAAATGTCAAACTTCAAATGGGGGATTATCAGTTAAAGACCCACATGTTTTCCATCCACATGGGAGGGTGCGACATTGTCCTGGGTGCTGAATGGCTTCACACACTGGGCCCAATCACAATGGATTTCCAGGAGTTATATATGAGCTTTAAGCAGAACAACCACACACATACCCTCCACGGACTCCATGTAGGAGCTCCCTCCATCATTAGCTCACATAGGATGGAAAAATTGTTAAAAAAGGGCCATCATGGAGTTATAGCTCAACTTAATGCCATCCAGGCCGTTGAACCCCATTCTCTTTTGATTCATCCTGAGATGCAATAGATTTTAAATAACCATCTGCCAATCTTTGACAAGCCTCATGAGCTTCCACCCTCGAGAGGGTAACATGATCATAGCATCACTTTGGTCCCAGGGGCCCAACCACCAAATGTGCACCCATATAGATATTCATTCGCCCAAAAGAATGAAATAGAAAAAATAATCAAGGAACTTTTGGAAGCAGGCGTCATTCGTCCCAGCATTAGTCCTTATTCATCACTGGTGGTCATGGTGCTCAAGAAAGATGGGAAATGGCGTATGTGTCCAGACTTCAGGGCCCTCAATAAGCTGACAGTCAAAGATAAATTTCCCATCCCGGTTGTTGATGATTTGCTGGATGAACTAAATGGGGCTCAATTCTTCACTAAGCTTGATCTTTGTTCAGGTTACCACCAAATTCGCATGAAAGGAATCGACATTCCAAAGACTACTTTCCGAACTCATGAAGGCCATTATGAGTTTCTGGTCATGCCATTCGGTCTTTGTAGTGCCCCATCTACTTTTCAGAGCCTTATGAATCACCTGCTCAAACCATATCTCAAAAAATTTGTCCTTCTTTTCTTCGATGACATCCTCATCTACAGTCACACTTGGGCCGCCCATCTTCAGCATGTAGATCAGCTCTTGCATCTGCTCCGTTAGCATAAATTATTTGTTAAGATGTCCAAGTGTTCTTTTGGCATGGAAGAATTTGAGTATTTGGGCCACATTGTGGGGCATGAAGGTGTCAGGGTGGACCCCAAAAAGATCTAGGCAATGCAGTAATGTCCTCAACATAAGACCTTGAAGAGCCTGAGAGGAT
Organism: Pinus taeda; assembly: GCA_000404065.3. Lineage (NCBI taxonomy): Eukaryota > Viridiplantae > Streptophyta > Pinopsida > Pinales > Pinaceae > Pinus > Pinus taeda. The sequence continues at coordinate 1,776 of APFE030567543.1, read as the reverse complement.
TTTTGGGTCTCACAGGCTACTATCACAAATTTGTCCGCAACTATGGTCGCATTGCGAGGCCCCTCACTCAACTCCTCAAGAAAAATTCATTCTTCTGGAATGATGAAGCACAACAGGCCTTTATAGCTCTCAAAAATGCCATGTGTTCCACTCCAGTCTTAGCACTACCAGACTTCACCAAATCTTTTGTCATTGAATGTGATGCTTCAGGTACGGGCATTGGGGCAGTGTTAATACAGGAAGGTCGACCCTTGGCCTTCACAATGATCTGGATTTAAACAGGAACACAACAGATTACAGAGATAACTATAAATACAGAGAGAAGGAATTTAATGTCTATTCAAATCTTTGGGGACTCCATGAATGTGATTAATTGGGTCAACGGGAAATCTTTGTGTCATAATCAGATTTTAAATTCTCTTCTTGAGGATATTGTTTCTCTTAAAACTCATTTTACATGTGTTTCTTTCTGCCACATATACAGGGAACATAATTCTACAGCAGATCTTCTCTCTAAATCAGGCCTACAACAAGATATGGGACACTAGGCTATAGAAGAATCTTTTCAGGGACAGACTTCTTCAACTCTGGTCCCTCCTTTTGATCCGCCTCTCTGACATTTTCATGTTTCTGCTACAACTCGGCTGTATTTTTTGTTTATACTTGGGGCAGCGGGCTGTTTCCGTTGTAGCAGTTTTATCTTCTTATCATCATTCTCTACATACTATTTTGTTCCTATATGGCTGTTTTCCTCGCTGTAGGAGGCCATGCTTTTCTTTCTGGAACACATGACAAAACAGTGTTTATGGCGGGGCTGTATTTTTTGCACAGGCCATCTCTGTTTTCTGGTGCGGCTAGATTCCAAGTCCGCACGGATAAGAGGCGTTCTGTTTTATGGTTATGTTTTTCCAATGGAGGATGATCGCTGATCGTTCCTCGTCACAGGTTTTCCCTGTTTCTAAAATGGGATGTGTTTAACAGTTTATGCTTTGTTCCCTCTTTTTCTGAGTTGAACAAGGTTGATCAAGGGATGTAACTTTTTATATTATTAATAAAAAGTTATGCTTTTTTTCGTTGGAAAAAAAAACCATAAATACAGAGATGCGATAACCATAAATAAAGAGATGCAGCAGAAATAATACTTCATTTCATTAATGGAAAATACGAAAATATGCTTACAATCAGAAATGGAAATAAACTAGCTAGGGCGATGGTAGCTTATCTCTGAGAAGAGATGTGATGGCTACATGCCTCTGAACTGTGTTACAATGAGGCTCGAAGGCCTATTTATATTTGAGAAACAATGAAAAACCCTTAACATTCCAAAACCTAACCCTAGGAGATGAAACGCCAAACTGTGGGCCCCGTTTTTTGGGTAAATTGGTACATCAATTTCCCGGGGTCGTAACTTTGGCATACGATCTCCGTTTGACGCGTATGATAGCTCGTTAGAAAGATCTATCGAGAACTACCATACGATCTCCATTTGATGCGTATGATAGTAAATTGTGCTACAATTACGGAAACTGAAAAACTGAAAGAGACAGTTACGGGGGTCCAAATGGGATAGGTGGGTGGCCACCAAACATCCACCTGGATCATTCCTCCCCCCTTAGGAAGCAATGGTCCCCATTGCGTTGAGTTCCTCCATCTGCTGAACTTGTTCTACACTGTCTGATGTGTCCAGTAATGGTGGGAAGCATGGTCGATGATGGTCCACATTGAACACTTGGTGCAGGTGAAGGAATGGAGGAATGCTGTGCTCCCAAGCATTGT